>APFE031485268.1:152878-170490 GCA_000404065.3 Pinus taeda
ACTAATAACAATAAGGGGTTACACTAGTAGTATAGGGGCCTAACATGCCCCTCTCCTTAAAAAAGCGTTGTCCTCAACGCTTGAGTAGTTCTTGAGGCTTCTGTATAAAATTCTTGTCCTCCCATGTGGAATCTTCAGCTGGTAAGTTCTTCCACCTGATGAGATACTCTAAAATTGATCGATTTCGTAGTTGTCGTGTTCTTGTTTCTGCGACTGCTCCAGGTTCCAATATGATTTATCCTTCCTCTTCAATTTCTGGCAATATTGTTTGAATTGGGATCTTTTGCAACTTTTGAATAAGTGGCCATACTTCTTTTTCCTTCTTCCATTCATCCCTTGCTTCATTTATCCAATTTGGTTGGATAATAGAAATAGCAGAAAACAATGCTTCCACATCCTCATCCTTGAAGAGTCTTCCCATTAGGTAAGTTCGCCATTTTTTAAGTGCATGTAGTATTGCCAACATTTCCTTCTCATAAATAGTTTGCTTGAGATGTAGTAGTAAAAATACCTAGTCACCTACATCAAAAAAAAATTCACTATGATGTTGATCTACCTGTTGTTTTGTTTTATTTTTCTCCAAAGTGGCATTATCCTTTAAAAGTTGGAGAACTTGTTGGTGATGCTCGATGTGATCTTTCACTGCTTGAACCTTTTTCTTCTTGATATGTCCTTTTATCTCTAGAGTTTTAGGAGTGGTAATTTATTCCAATCCTTTACAAGATATGGTCGGATTCATTTCTTCTTTCTCGATGTGATCTTTCACTTCTTGCACCTTTTTCTTCTTGATATGTCCTTCTATCTTGAGAGTTTGAATGGTAATTCTTGCCAATGCTTTACAAGATATGGTTTGATTCATTTCTTCTTTCTCTGGGGTGGGGTCCTGGCATATATCCTCTTCTTTTGATGTTTCTTGATCCTCTTCTTCCTCCTCTTCATATTTTTTGTAAAATAATTTCTTCTCAGCACACTTATGACCTTTAGTGCATTTGCTATCACAATTGTAACAAAGTCCTTTTTCTCTTTTTTCTTCCAACTGTTGTGGTGTCACCCTTGTAGGTTGTGGAAGGCTAGGAGAAACAAAACTTCCATCTTTATAGTTGTGAGGGGTATGCTTCCTGGTTTCCATAATTTTGCTTTCCACTATGGCACAAATCCCTTTTACTCTTTCCAATTGTTGTGGTCTTGGTCCAAAGAAGGTGTTGCTCTTTGTATCCTCATAATGTGCTATCATTTCCTCCATGAAAATTGACCACGTAACAAGTTGTTTACGAGAAAAAAGCCCTTCATACCATAAAAAATGATTCGGTTCTAAATATGAAGATGTAATACATACCTCTTTTAATAGTGGTACACCACGTAGATCAAAATATTGCTCCATCTGAAGTATCCAATTTATCGGATCCTTGCCATCAAACTTCCTCATCTTGCTTTTTCTTGATTTTAGGAGCTCGATCTTGAAACGACTATAACTTTGTACTTTCGGATCTTTAAGTTTTGAAATTGTGACCTGTAGTAGCCGTTTGCATCCTATTTCCAATGCCACTAGTTTGGTCCAAATTGGATTCTCCAAGAAAGAGTTATGCACAATCTCCCAAGATGACCTGATTATATACCTTTCCAAAAGAGAGAACTTGTATGAAGTGCCACGTGTCACTATTTCAACCTTTGGAACTGAAAGATATATACAAGAAACCCCAGTCTGTCCTCTTTCTGTACCTTCTTACAAAATTTCAATCCAATGCTTAGAGAGAAAGTTATGATGATTTTTCCTAGGTCACCTGTTTGGAATGTAATTCAGGAGTCTGCAAAAAGACCAACTTCCTAAGATCATATCTCCACAAATATAACACGAAATTCTTTGAAATTGAAAACCAAGGTTCAATGCGATTTCTTCTCAAATGGGTTTTGTTTTTATCTTCTGAAACGTCGCAGAAAAAAGGTTATAGCGAAAATGTCACAATGACCTGTTTGGAGCAGCGAAACCCTAGAATCCAAAGCTCTGATACCAAATGTTATGAAACCAGCTCAAGAGAAAGGATAGAAAGGATAGATCAACACCTTAGAATTCAGCCTCTTCTAGGGGGAAACCTCCTTTACATTACATAAATGAATAATTCTTGGATGATATAAATGACAAGACCTCCTTTCTATATATAGGAGTCTAAGGGATCATAGTATAATCAGAGCCAACATAATAATAATAATGTAAGGGCACAATAATAACAATAGTGGGCTTCTTTGAAGCACAATAGTAACAATATGGGCACTACATGGGTACATCAGTATAATAATGGGGTTGTACTAATATTAACAAGGGGTTACACTGGTAGTATAAGGGCCTAACAGAAATAATCTACAGAATTACAATTCTCACCCATTTTCACATGATATAAAAGTGCCATTGCAACCATGTAGGCATTTGGCTATAAGAAATAAGAGAACATTATAACTTATAAGCATAGTGGCAGAACCAAGGTTCCACCAATCAATGGAAGCATAATGTCCAAAACAATGAGAAATATATTTAATAACATATTTTAACATCCACACCTGAATATGCATAATTAGAGTAACATTAATTAAAGAACAAGAATATCATAGCCTGAAAACCAAATAGGCACAAATTTATACTTATTTGAATAAATTGAGATGGTAGGAAACTAAGGAGGGGACTTCCACTTTCCACCCGACTACCTTACGTTCTCTCTTGCAGATGACCACCCTTGAGCTAGATCTAGAGTGTGAGAGAATTCTTGCACATGGGAAATTTCACACCAATGGCTTGGTCAAACACTCATGAGATGAATTCCACTATCTAGGTGATTCCTTACCTACTCTTTGGTAGTAAGCAACCTAGTAGTGTGTTTACTCTCTCAGTTTGAATACGTAGGGCATGACGAAAATTATGCGGAAGGGGGCGTGTTGCCTGATTTCTTAGGCATGAATCCACTATGTAGGTGGTTTAACAAGAAATTGGAAATCACTCAATGGTTCATTTTCCAACAAGAAAGCACTAAGTGGTTCATCAATCAAAAGCAAGCACCCAATCGTTTAATTAACCATTTGACAAGAACTTAGTGGTTCATCAATCGATAGGAAAGCATTAAGTGATTCATCAATCAAATTATGCAATAACTTGTTCACCAACCAATGGAAATAACTTAATTGTTGAACTCAACAAATGAGCTACACACTAATCAGATCCCTTTCCTTTGTCAGGAGTTTTAGATTTACAGTCCCTTTTAAAGTGACCTTCCTTTCCACATTTCTAGCACACCACCTTCACAGGTTTTCCTGGAGATTTAGATCTCCCACTCGATGACTTATTTTTGTTTCTGTTCTAGGAGCTTCCTTGTACAGACAAGGCATCACCATTCTGGCTCTCCATATTTTTCTGTCTCATCTCCTCCGTCAGTAAGGCTGAGACTATTTCATTAAACTATAAGGCAGTTGCATTGCTACCTATTGTAATAACCAGACTATCCCACGAATCTAGTAGAGAACATAACAAACTAATGCACTTATCTTCATCTAAAATTTTAATATCAATAGATGCTAACTGACTTAGCACAATATTAAATGTGTTTAGATGCTCTATCATGGAGTCTCCATCTTTCATCCTCAGGTTATACAACTTTTTCCACAGGAACAGTTTATTCACCAGAGACTTAGATTGGTACAAAGTCCCTAACTTGTCCCACAAAGCCTTCGTCATAGCTTCCCCTGACACATTCAACAATACTAAATCTGAGACACACAATCCTAATACCTAGAGTCACACAATACATGTTGAAGATCACAGAGCACTAGACTCTAAGCTAACTCCAACAAGATTAGGTCACCTAGGTCACACGTCATAGCTCCACATTGTCTCAAAGAAACCTTGAGTTATTCTGTCCTCTAAGAGATACGAACTCTCATGCATTAGAACTCATAGGGGGAAGGAAAGTTTAGTTCAAATGTAGGCTTACATAGTGAAATGTTGAGAAATTGAATGTCAATCAAATAATCCAACCCTAAATTCACTTATGTTATGTGTATAAGTAGAATTTCCATTGCATCCCTTGGTGCAGTTGAGGGAGCAACACCTTAGATATTTAGTGCATTTTCCTGAAACATTGTCTCTTCAATCTATGAGAGGGAAAGGGGAATGGGTACCACCCTAGTCAAATATTTACTCTCACAAATGAACCATTATAAACTCTACTAACTCCACTCTAGTCTTAATCGCATCATATTAAAACCTATCAATCAATGATTTTTTGAGTACAAAACAAACTTCAACATTTAATTTAGTTGGGTATGGATTTTTGAAACAAGCCAACAAGAAATTGTCTTGATTCATTATATTTGGATGGTTATGGCATTTTGAATTTGTGAGGAAACAAGCTTCCATCAAACAAAGAAACCATAAGGTTGTCCATTCCTTAGCTTTGTCAATTAATTCTAAATAATAATTCTGAAATTCATAATAATGTATTATCTTGCCATCGTTCCCCCACACACCGGTGTTGAAATTACATTTTATATTAAGAAAACTAGTGGCCAAAATAAGGGATTTTTCAAACCCCACCCCCTTAAAGGAAAATCTTCCTCAGTTTTCTACAAGCAAGGAACAACAATAAAAGCTAAGCTTTAGAGTCAAAAATCATTATTTCCACTTACATATTCAACAAAAAATGAGCACAAATCCCTCATTTAATACGCACATTCCTAGATTGCCTCATCTTATAAAAAATGATTCCATTGCTCCTTTACCTAATCTACTACTCGATCCTAGAGCAAGGTGTGTCTCTAGTTCATGATGCACATTGGCTCTAGTTGGAACTCTCCATCAAATTACACATGTATCAGAGACCAATCAATCACATGATTAGACTTGCCACATACATACATTTTAAGCAAGGATATGTGAAATACATTGTGTGCCTTCATAACGGGTGGTAATGCTAGTCCATATGCAATTTTTCCCCTCTTTCCAAAATTTGAAATGGTTCACAAAATATGGGTGTTAACTTAGCACATGACCCCATTTTGTTGAGCTCTTCCTTGGTTTCATGTAGAGATATACATGATCTCCCACTTGGAATTCTTTATGCAACATTTGTTTCTATGTGTAACTCTTCTACCTATCTTGGGACAATTTTAGTTTTTTCATGATACTAATTACTTCCTTCCCCATTTCCTTCAACATATCAGGTCCAAGAGCAACTCTATTTACTAGGTCACCCCAGCGAATGGGGGTATTAAAGTTTATACCATACAAAGTATTCTCTAGGCTCATCTTGAGTGACTCATGATAACTATTTTGTATCCAAATTAAAATAATGGAAAGATTTCTTCCCACCCCCTTGGTTGATGCATAAAATACAATATTAATGTTTCATCTAAAATTATGTTCACCATTTTAGCTTGTCCATCAATATGAGGGTTACAAGTTGTGTTAAATACTAGCTGAGTCCAAAATCTAGGAAACAATCATCTCCAAAAAATTTACGTGAACTTGGCATCCCAATATGATATGATCTTCTTTGGTATGCCATTCAATCTAAATATCTCATTAATTAAAATATGAGCTAGGTCAATGGCCTTGTAGGTGGACTTCATTTGTATGAAGTGATCTTCCTTACAAAATTTGTCCAGTACCATGATAATGCATCATGTTTCTTGGGTGCATATAGAAATCCCATGATTAATTACATGGATATGACTTCCAACTTCCACTCAGGGTTCTAAATTGGTTTCAACCATTTGAATGGGCATATGCATTCCTATTTAACCTCTTGATATTCAAGACACTTTCCAATGTAGTCAACAACTTCCTTCTTCATGCCTAGCTAATAACACATCTATTTCATGGTTGTTATTATTTTTTTATAACCACAATGACAAGAGTAAGATATATTATGGAAGTGATCCATTAAGAGCTTCTTCACTTCACCCATATGATGTACATATTGTCTATCCTAAGACAGCATCAAACTATCATTAGTATAGTTGTAGTTGTTGTTAAGTTTCTTTCTGTTTCTTGTTGTAAGAATTCCTTCACATGCTAAAAATGTTTATCATGTTGTAATTCTTATTTGATCCTTTCATTTAAGTCAACTTCACAAGTACTCATATTATCCAAGTGAACTACTTGTCGAATGCTGTTAAGTGAATTTGCTACTATGTTCTCCTTACCCTTGATATTCTTGATCTCAAAGTCAAATTCACTAATAACAGATAACCATCTTGTTTGTCTTGAATTTAACTTTGGTGAAACAATTATCTCATCCCTCCATGATTTAACATCAACACAAATTTTCTTCCAAGCAAATAGTGTCTCTACATCTTTAGTGCATGCAGACTTTTTGTGAACTCCAAGTCATGAGTGACATAGTTCTTCTCACATTCATTTAATTTTATTGATTCCTAAGAGATCACATACCCTTCTTGCATTAGGAATCCACCTAGTCCTTCCTTACACATAGTTGTGCAAACTAAGAAATTATTTTATGTATTACCTATTCTTAGGATAGGTGCATGTGTGAGAAAATGCTTGATTTTCTCAAGCTATTTGTGGACTCTGATCTCCATTAGAATTTGAACCCTTTTCTCTACAAGGTTGCTATTGGATTCCCAAACTTTCAGAAATATTAGATAAATCAATAGAGACATTTTGCTAATCCCATGAAATATATAATTTGTGACATTGTACGGATTAGGGCACTCCCTTATGGCCTCGAAATTTTCAGGATCCACAACAACAATTTCCGGTGAAATAACATGCCCCAAGTAATCACCTTGTCACTTGAAGAATTCACATTTGCTGAGTTTGGCATACAATTTTTGCTATGTGATTAGCTATAGTAATAATTTCAAGAGTTCTTCATGCTCTTTTCTATTTTTGGTGTAAACAAATATATCATTCACAAATACCAGCACAAATTTGTCCAGCTAATCACTAAGGACTATTCTTTAAGCACATAAATGTGGCTAGGGAATTTATAATATAGAAGTGTACCACCACAAATTCATAGTGCCCATATATCATTCTAAATGTTTTATTATGGATATATTCATCCATAATTATAACATGGTGATATCCATATCTTAAATCTATCTTAAAAAATATTGTTTCTCCTTCAACTAGACAAATAAATCATCAATTCTTAACAGTGGGTATTTATTATTTACTATATCTTTATTCAAATTCCAATAATCAATACATAGTAATAGTTCAGGACATCATTCTTATCTAAAAATAGTTTTGGCGTTCACTACAGTTACACATTGGGTATGATATACTCTTTATCCAACATATCTTTCATATATAGTTTTAATTATACTATCTCTAGCATGCTCATGTGATATGGGGTCTTACAAACTAGTACTTAACTGTGAATCAATTCAATGAAGAAGTTGATCTCTCTCTCTTGGGTTGAAAAATTGATACTTATTCAAAAAATACATCTCTAAATTGTTTTAAGATAGGGTGATCCTGAGGCCCAAGTTTGCTTCCCTCAGCCACACTAGTCACTTAGATCATTAACATGGTACACCCATTTTGATTGAATTCATTCACTTGCGGCATTCAAATATGTTCGAATAACATAGGTTTTCTCTTCCCCTGCAATATACTTATATCACCTTCATCAATGAGGAACTTTAGTGATTTATTATAGCAATCAACTTTGATTCTGTGGGTTTCCAACCAATCCATGACAATTAAAATTTCATATGAATAAAACATAAGTATGTTAAGATTTCCTGCTGTGGGTAGGTTGTCAATTTATAAGTGGCATTATTCCACTAAAATTATCACCCTCTTCTTGGCGCTCATGGTTCGATGGAAAAGTTAATACTTCACCTATACTTTGTTTTGTGAAGCGTAAGCTTTTACAATTTTTGGTACAACATAACTTAAATTAGAGCCCATATCAATTAAAATAGAAATTAGACGGTTAGTTATTGAGGCTTCATGATTCACTTGTAGGTTATCTAACGTTGCATAAATTAGAGGCACATTTTGAGCCATATTTTTCACCATTGTTTCCCATTGCATGTTTCACAACCTTTTATCACTCTGCTACTATTGGTAAGGAAAATCCTTCAAGAAGTGTCTCCCTCCACATGTCCAACACTAGAGTGGTCCTCTCTTAAGTCTCCTGGCCTTTTCTCTCACTGTTTTAATGGGTCAGTCTCTTTTGGAATTAAATAAAGTTTGTTGGAATTCCCCTTCGGCAAGGCTAGTGAAATTACTATTTCTAGCTATTTTCTTGTGCCCATAATATTTTTGATACCTTTCTTTTAATTTTGGTCCTATCTTTATTCTTATAATATATCTAACTCAACCTTATGCCTAGAATAGTCATAGAATTACTTAGTTTTCTAGATGGCATCCTCTATTGTTCTTGCTTCATCACACATAATCTTGTCTTGATACATTTGTGGTAAACCAATGAGGTACCTTTTAATATTCACTTTCTCATCTTGTATGCATGGCACATACCTCAATGTTTCTAAGAATTTATTGTTGTATTCGTTCATGGTAATCTACTTTAGCTTATGCTACTAGAACTCTTTAGTTTTGTTGTGATAGTACCTTTTAGATAGGTAGTTCTCATAGAAATATTTCTTAAAATGTCTCCATGACAACTCCTTCTCTCTAATTCTTATGACATTTCTCAAATCCTCCCACCAAGGATCATATTTTCACTTCAATCTAAAAATGGCTACCTTGGCCTCCATGTTTTAAGAGTAGTCATGTAACTGAAATTATTTCTTCATTACCATTAGTTAGGCTTCTACCTATTTAGCCTTCTCCATCAAAGGTGTAGGGATTTCCCTTCTTGAGCTCCTTCGACATTAAGCTTTTTTCATCCCTTATTTGCTAATGGTGTCTTCCAGTTGCAACACTTGACAACTAGTCATGGATGCTAGACTTTCTCTCTAGTAGAGTGTTGAGTGAGATCTATTCTTTCACTATGTCTTCACTCATCTATATTTATCTTTTCCTAGACTTACTTCCTTATACCCTATTAGCATCCAATCCATGTCTCCATAATCTAATGTACTTTTCTTGGATCTATGTTTTCCTACATAGCAAGCACCAAGATTGTGTTGTTTTTCCTTTGCAAATGTGATATACTTTGCAAAATTATTTCATTCACCTCTACTTTCTTCTCTTGTGGTCTAACAATATTTTCAATTTCTACCTTACAACTTCTCAATTCAACTATCAATATCGTTAGAGTATCCATCAAGTCTAATGTAAATATCTTTCAACCTACTCTCAACTCATTCCTCTTCCTAATTATGTTGGGATGTATCTATGTTGTACTGCACCATTCTCCTACCCATTCATTTCTTTCTGGTTGAAACTTTTCTTTTGTTATGTGTTCTCAAACACACACATTTTTAGTTAGTTATGACATGGATATAGTAACTTATTACATTTTTCTATCAATGCTAAACATGCTAATTTGAAGTTGTTCATAAAATTAAAATCCATGTAGCCACATAGATTGAAAGATAAAAGTCCATGTTAGCCAGGGATTAAAAGACATGTAGACATTCTCTCAAGGTAAGAAACCACATTAGTGATAAATGTAAAGAAATTCAACACATGTAATAACTAAAATGATATTAAATGTTTTTTATTGTTAGCCTTTCTAGATCCAAATTTGAACCTAAGATTTGATACCACTCTATAACACTCCCTCCCACCACCCTATACTATTTGATATGTGAGAGGTGTTACATGATTACCTTAACCAAACCTCAAAGGTTTGTTATGAATATTGGGTTACAAAATCATATTTCTCCATCATAAAAAAATCTAAAAACAAATTCCAACATCGTGCTCATATTGTCGACAACATTCCAAGGATATAAATTTGATCTCAATATAAATCCTATATTGACTGAATATGCCCATCTAAATATTAGCCAACCATAGTAGGCCATGTCAACACTAAGCTTCCACATCGCATCCACATCGCATAACTACATCAACATAGTGTGGGCTCCCACTGGGCCTCTCCCCATTCATATTTTTTGGTGCTTTTATGTTAGATCCAGTTTTCTACACACAAAAGCAGTTAGCATTATATCAACTTATATTCTCCTCTAGACCCCTGAATCTCTGGATCCAACTTTTCTTAGAGTGATCTGACCCCCTGTTGAGTCTAGGCTTTCACACACACACACACATTTTATCAACCACAAATTTTGAATTCCATAAATCCATCTACTTTTCTACGAAAATTTGGCCCAATGCCCATTCAGGCCTTCATGGATAGATTTTCTTTCATCCACATCTAGATCCCTAGATTCCAGATGCAACCAAACCTAAAATTAATCCTACCATCCACTACATCTATTGATCGAGTATTTCACCTTGTATTTTCCCCTTTCTATGTCTAGATATTGATACCTGCTACAAGGGAATTTGACCTTGGATTCATTTATTCATGCACATATGTAAGTGCTATGAAAACACCACAATTTCCTAGATATGATATATCATAAGAGAGTAATCCAATGTTCCAGAGTTCTAGCCTTCAGGTATATTCATTGCCTCATCGACCTTTGGATTCCCCGGATCCTAGATGAAACTACACCTTGGGAGGAAAATATGGTTCATATGTTGTATGATGCTCATACAATAGAAACACACCTTTCTAAGCCCTTCCCAAATCATCGGATGTGAGTTATACATTCATAATATCTATAGTGGATGAAATATGGATTAAACACATAGTTACTACTCCTTATCTACTCTCATGAATCACTATATTAGTTTTGTGCATGAAGAGGCGAATTTCTTTATGGTTTGGGGTGTTAGCTTGAACACCAAATTTTCTAATGAAGATGAAAAAGACCCAATGAATGGCCTTCACTAGTTGGAACAAGCCCACAACTTAGATTTTAGGGATTTCATCATGCATTTCTCAATAAGATGGAACTTAAGTGAATAATTCAAAGTTATCATCCAAAACATCACCAACAAAGAAATATTATAGAGAGTTAAAATTTTCAACCATTTTCACATGACATGAACCTATCATTGCATCAACATAGGTATTTAGCTACCAACAATACAAATAATTGAAAACTCATAAGCATAGTAGTAGCCCCAAGGTGGTAGCATTCATTAAAAGCATAATGTCTAAAATCACCGACAGTAAGTGTAATGAGAATTTCAACATCCACACCTAAATATGGATAATCATAGTAACATTAATTAAAAAACAAGTATATCACAACCTTAAAAACAAATAGACATAAATTTATACTTATATAAATAAATTAAAATGGCTATCAATTGAACAAGATACTTTTAATCTCCACCCAACCATAGGCCAACTACAGTTCAATCTCTCTTACTTAACCACCCTCGAGACAGATCTAAAGTCTAAGGGCTTTCTTCCATAGGGGAATTTTCACTCCAATTGTTTGGTCAAACACTTAGGGGATGGAGTACACTATCTACATGGTTCATCAACTATTCTTTGGCAGTAAGAACCCTAGTGACCCACTTATGCTCTAAGTTTAAAAACTCATGTCTTGACCAAAATTGTAGGGGTGTGTTGTTTAGTTTTATAGGAATGAATAAACTATGCATGTGGTCTAATAGCCAATTATCAAGCACTTAGTATTTCACTATCCAAAAACAATCAATTGAAGGTTTAATTGACCATTTAACAAGAACAAAATAGTTCATCATCCAAAACTTAATCACTAAGTGGTTTATAGGCCAAAGTCAAAGCACTGAGTGGTTCATCAAATAATGGTGAGCACTCAGTGGTTGATTTCAATCAAGGAACTGCACATGGGCAACACATGCTCAAACAAGGATTTTAGTAATATCAAACACAATAAAATTCATTAATACCTAGAGTCAGAGAGTATATGTTCAAGGCCATAGAGCCCTAGACTCTAAGTTAACTCCAACATCGAAGGGTTATCTAGGTCACAATCAATTGCTCCACACTATCTCAAACCAACTTTAAAGTCTTCAGTCCTGTAGAATATATGAATGATCACACACAATAACTCATAAAGGGAAGGGAAGTTTAGTTTCATTGGAGGCTTAAACAATGAAATCCTTAACAACTAAATTCCAAACAAAGAATCCCACTACAAATTCACTTATGTTGTGCATATAAGTAAAAATTTTCTTGCATCCCTCTGTACAATTGAGAGAGAACTACCTTAGATCTTCAGTATGTTTCCTAAAGGGATTTATCTTTGATTTATGAGAGAGAGAGGTGAATGGGAACCATGCCATTCCAATATATGCTCTCATAAATGAACTTTATGTACCTCTTCCAACTCTAGTTCATCCCCATTGCAAATTTATGTTTCGTATGTTTTCAAGAAACTTCAACATTTAATTCATCTAGGTATGGGTTTTTGAAATAGGCCAACAAGAAATAAAATGTAAACATTACATTTGGTTAGGATATAACTTTTCAAAGTAGGTGAGTAAGCAAGATTGCCTCATACGAAGAATCCATAAGGCTATCCCTTCCTCAATTGTGTTTGTAAATTATAAATAATAATCTTCAAATTCTTAATCATGTATCAACCATAGGTGGTTTCACTCATGCTAGTGTTGTAGTTAGAATTGATGTTACAAAAACCAATGTTGAAAATGCAACAAGAAATTCCTAATTTAATTTGGCCCAAAATTAATTAGGAGAAATTTGATTTCTAATTTCATAAAAATAGTTGGAGGTAGTTAAATTAGGTGGCATGGCCTTGTCACTTAGTTAACTCACTCAATTTTAGTTGAGGACACTTGGGTTATTTTTAGTTATGATTGATTTATAATTTCTAGCAATAGATTTCAATTAATTTAAGTTATTAAGAGTTTAACTAGTTCTAATTGTCATAAGAACTAGTGGGAAGTCCAACAATGTGTTGTTCCTATAGCGATATTTCAGTTAACTAATTAACCAACCCAAAATAATTGATTTATGTAGATAACTCGAGTTACCTAGTTGAGACTAGAGTTGAAGGGAAGTGTACTATCAGTTGTACACAATTCCAAATTGTACAAGTCTTGCATGCAGTGAGAAAAAGGCCTATAGGGATGGCAAAATTCTAATTGGAAATTTACCTAATTAATAGGGGGATAATTCCTTGAGGAAAAACGCAAGGAAATAAGAGCTCTAGAAGGAATGCAATTGGCTACGTATTAGCCAGGGTCAGTCTATGAAGCATTGAGATAACCTATACTAGTGCACAGGTTGCTCAGGCTTGAGCAAGCATTGCATTTATTCTCTATTTTCTAATGAATGCTATACATATAGGAAGGTGTTTTGAGTAGTTTCTTACCCCTTAGATAAATATCTGAGCACATGTGATTGAATATTGTCTCATGTTTATGATATAATTTCTCGATCAATTAATTTCTTTGCGTTGATAAGTAGAGTAGTTTCAAGTCTATTGTTTTATAAAATTACATAAGAAGTTTGAATCTACAAGTAATCTATTCATGTTTTCAGAGTAGGAATCACAATAGAAGAGAATAATTTGAGTTTGTCTTTGATGGTGAATCAAATTTGTAGTATCATTCTTTAGAGCTAGCAGGATGTCATTATTTGGATTGAGAATTGAGTATGACCTTGAGCGTAGCTCAAATTATATTTCTTGGATGGAAAATATGGAGGTAGTGTTGGAAGATAACAGGCTGAAGGAATTCATAAACAATGATATTCCTAAGCCTCCAACAACTAATGCTCAAGATTTGGTAGAGTGGAAGAAATGACTGGCAAAGGAGAGGAGAGTAATACTAGAAGGAGTTTGATATCATATTATCTTGAATATCCATGAGAAGGATACCCCATATGTAATGTGGCAAGCCTTGATGGTTTTTTTTAGAACATCAGTGGCCACAGGAAGCGGGCACTGAAGGATAAGCTTCAAAAGATCAAGATGGAGAAGGGTGACACAATACCAAAGTACCTAAGAAGGTTCACCCAATGTCAGGATGAACATGGGAGTGTTGGTATTATAGTTGTTGAATATGATCTAGTAATCCTATCACTTTTAGGCCTTCCTAAGAGCTGGAATAACTAACAGGATTTGGTAAATGGGAGGGAGAACTTGCCAATTTGAATTGGACTTCACCCTCATTACATGCATGGAAAGCACAATGATGGGTAGTGTGTGGTATCTAGGTAGTGGGGCTTCATTCCATATGGCGAGAAACTTGTAATTTTTTAGTGACTTGGAGGAGAAGTATATCGAGATGCACGTTGAGATGGGAGATGCTAGAAGGTATCATGCAATCAGTATTAGTACAATTAATTTTCAAACAGAGTCTAGATCCCCTCTCAAGCTCAAGGATTTAATGTATGTACCGTGTCTAAAGAAGAATCTGGTTTAGGTAGTAGTGTTGGAAGACCATGGCTACAATGTGATATTCAGTGAAGGGAATTATTTCCTATGATACATCACCACAGGACAAGCGAAGAAGTTTGAGGTTCAAGTGAAGAACCTCTACAAATTATACGTTGGAGATTGTGCATCATTAAGTAGAAAATAAGAGAAAGTCCAAAGATGATACATCGGTGAATTATTGCATAGAACATTGGGCTATTTTCACCATGGTACTTTGAATATCATGCAAAAAATTTCTACAAGTCTTCCCAAAGGTTCAGTAGAGTAGCATGATACATGAAAAGGGTGTACATTGGGGAAGTACACAAAAGCCACCTTCAATGGTTAGGATAGTAAGGCACGTGAATTCCTCAAAAGGATTCACTCAGATGTGTATGGACCTTTTTTGATAGCCTCCATGACCAAGAATAGGTATTATGTTATATTTGCAGATGATTTATCATGGAATTTCTTGATCTACTTCATGCAAAAGAAAGACCATACATTCTCCAAATTTGTTGAGTTTAAAGCACTTGTTCAGAAAGAGACTAATAGGAATGTGAAGGATCTTAGGAGTGATAATGGTTGAGAATATGTGTCAAATGATTTTAAGATCTTTTGTGAAAAGGAAGGCATTCAACGAGAGTTGACAACACCTTATAGCCCACAACAGAATGGGGTGGCTCAGAGGAAGAACATAATTATTGTGGGAGATTTACAGGAGATGTTACATGACTAGAGCCTACCACTACACTTGTGGGATGAAGTAGGCAACAAAATTGTTTATTTTCAGAACAAGTGTCGTCACAGGATTCTTGGCATGAATACACGAGAGGAATATTTTTCAAGGAAGAAACTAGATGTGTCACACTTCAGGACATTTGCATTATCATTTTACTTTCATGTTTCCAAGGATGTAAGGAAAGGTCTAGAGCCTACAACAGAGTTGGGGATCTTTGTGGGGTACAGCTGATACACCTCACAATTACCATCTGTACTTTCCATATCTTAGGATGAAAATTGTCAAAAGATATGTGAAGTTTGATGAGGAGAAGGAAATGAGGTGTTCCCTTGAGAGGGATATCCAGTGGCATTCACAGCATGAGCTTTTGGATACAAAGGAGGAACCTTAGGAAGTTTTGGAGCAGCTTTAAGCAAAGGTAGAAATATTGGCGACTTCCACTCAAGAAAATATATCCAAATATCGAAGGAAGCACACCAAAGAAGCTAACATATTATTTCATGATGCAAGAGAGAATGTGGGAGCACCCACATCTTAACGCAGGAAGAGAAGGTCACTTGATCGGTACACTAGCTACACGGATCTAATGAGTGAGTTTGTAGAGACTCAACCATCCTCATTCAAGGACGCAATGTAGAAACCGGTATGAGTTGACGTTATGGTAGAGGAATATGATTCAATCACTCAAAATAGTGTTTGGAAAGTGGTCCCAAGACCAGCAGACAAGTGAGTGGTGATTTATAGACGGATTTACAAGGTAAAGTATGCAGCACATGGTAGCATTGAGAAACACAAGGTCATATATGTAGTCAAAGGGTTCTCTTAGGTGGAGGGAATTGGCTATGTGGAGAAATTTTCTCCAGTAGCAAGGTACTCATCCATCCGGTCAGTTCTAGAAATATCATTGTAGATGTGGTGGAAGATCCACCAGATGGATGTGATGACAAAATTCCTTAATAGAGTGATTGAGGAAGAAGTGTATATTGAGCAGCGAGAAGAACTTGAGACCTTCAATAGAGATTTGCATGTGTGCATACTCAAGCGAGCATTGTATGGATTGAAACAAGCACCCCATGCTTGGTACACTAGGATAGAGAACTATCTCAACAGGTTGGGCTTCACCAAGAGTGAAGTAGATGCAAACCTTTACCATATTTTTTTTAATATATATTATTGATTATAGTATTATATGTCGATGACTTAATTTTGACCAGAGATGAGAAGATGATCATTTCTTGCAAAGAGAATTCAAGATGAAGGACATGGGGCTCATGCATTACTTTCTCAGTTTGGAAGAATGGCAAGGAGATGAGGAGCTATTTGTCTCTCAAGGAAAGTATATGAAGGAGATACTGAATAAGTTTGACATGGAGAAGAGAAAACGCATCTAGACTCCTCTAGTAGGAAATTGGAGGAAGGAATATGCTACTTCAGGTGAAGTAGTTGAGGCTACCATCTATAGGTAGCTTGTGGGTTCGCTTATGTATTTGGTGAACTCACGACCATACATGTGTTATGTAGTTAACCATCTTAGTTAAGAAATGGTTAAGCCAACCAAACTGTATTGGAAGGCAGCAAAGCATGTGTTGAGATACCTCATAGGAACCACATTGTTTGGTATTTGGTATAGACAGACAAAGGGAGTGAAGCTGCAAGGCTTCACAGATGTAGATTGAGCAAGGAGTCCATCATACAGGAGGAACACTTCAGGAGGCATTTTTAGTGTTGGTCTAGTAGCAGTTTCTTGGTACAACAGGACGCATAGATCTGTTTCACTCAACTCAGCAAAAGAAGAGTACATGGCTACAAGTCAAGCATCATGTGAGGCTATCTCGATGAGGAAAATTCTTTCTGGGTTATTTGGTGAGAATATGGAACCTACTATGATTTACTATGAGAATAAAAGGTTTATCAAACTCTATGAGAATATAATTTTTCATGATCAATCCAAGCATATCTACATCTGGTATCACCATATGCAAGATTATGTGCAAAGGCAGATCATGTTTCTAAAGTACATTCCTATAGAGGAACAAGATGTAGACATCTTGACAAAGGAATTTCCAAGAGCAATATTTGAGTTTCATAGAGCTAGGGTAGGGGTATCAGATAATCCCTTTCTTATTTAATTAATGCTTTGGTGATCGACATCAAGTTTTTGAGACATGTTTTTTGGCAATAATCACTTCAAAATTCATTTGTAGACACGTATCAAACCGACAAGTGTGGTTCATCCTCAGGATAAGATGAAGAACCAGATCATGGCAACAATTTAAATATAGAGATCGATCATTCAAATGAATAGAAAGAAACAACTACTTTTGACCAAAAGAAATAGCTACAACAGACTTGACCTCAGCTACAATTCGTTGGAGCAAGAATTGGGAGAATGTTTGTTAATTAATTAATCAATCAAATAGTTAGTTAATTGTTAGAATTAATTATTTTATTTAAATATATATGTAACTAAATATATATCCTAAATAATTGT
>APFE031485268.1:172478-208498 GCA_000404065.3 Pinus taeda
AAGTTTATTTGTAGTTTATTTTTAATTAAAAAGGAAGATCTTATATTGTCCCTTAACAATTATTTAGGATATATATTTAGTTACATATAGGTTTAAATAAATTAATTAAATCTAACAATTAATTAATTAATTAACAAACTTTCCCCCAATTCTTGGTCCAGTGAATTATAGCTGAGGTCCAGTTCATTGTAGTCATTTCCTTTGGTCAAAATTAGTTGTTTCTTTCTAGCCATTTGAATGGTGAGTCTCTCTATTTAACTTGTTTCCATGATCTAGTTCTTCATCTTGTCCTGATGATGAACCACACTTGTTGGTTAGAAATGTGTCAAAAAATGAATTTTGATGTGATTTTCGCCGAAAAACATGTCTCGAAAATCCATTCCTTGCTAAGAGGGATTGTAAAAATTGCAGGAAGATATTTCTAATTTAATTTTTCCCAAAATTAATTAGGAGCGATTCTAATTCTTATTTGATAAAAACACTTGGATGTAGTGAATTAAGGTGACATCGCCTTGTTACTCAGTTAACTCAGTTAATTTTTTTTGGAGACACTTGAGTTATGTTTAGTTATGATTGATTTCTAATTTCTAACAATGAGGTTAAGCTAATTTGATTTATTATGAGCTTAACTAGTTCTAATTATGAAAAGAACTAGTAGGAGGTCTAGTAGTGTGGTTTTCCTACAATGATCTTTGATTTAAATCATCAATGAGCCGAGAATAATTGATGCATGAAGATAACTCAAGTCACCCAGTTGAGATTGGAGTTCAAGGGCAGTGTAATATCAGTTGTAGACAATTCCAAATTTTACAAGTGGTGCATGCAGCCAAAGAAAGGCGTACAGGGATTGTGCAATTATAATTGAGAATTTCCCTAATTAATAGTGGATAAATTCCTTGAGGAATAGCGCAAGGAAATAAGAGCTTCAACAGACAGAAAATTGGCTAGGGTCAGCCTGTGAAGTAGTGAGATAGCTTATACTAGTGCAAAGGTTTCTGAATCTTGTGTAGCCATTGTATTTATTCTCTATTTTCTAGCTAATGCAATATAGATATGAAGGGGTTTTGAGCAGTTTCTTTCACCTTAGATAAATCTCTGAGCATATGTGATTGAATCTTGTATCATGTTTATGTTGTGATTTCTCGACTGACTAATTGTTTTCCACTGATGACTAGAGTAGATTCAAGTATTTTGCTTTAGAAAATTACATAAGAAGTTTGAATCTACCACGAATTTCTATAAGGAGAGGCCAAAACAGGGGATGTTATAGTTTGCCCTCATTGACAATGTTAACCATGGTTGAGGAGGGTTTACCATGATTGATTAAGGTTGACCTTAGCTAAGAATTAATGTTATAATGTATTTATGTTACATTAATGTTGTGCATTTTTATATTAATGTTTGTCAAGCATGGTTCTCCATGGTTGATGTTACATTGGTGTTAATGTTAATGTTAAATTAATTGTTGAAGAGGGTTGATAAGGTTTACCATGATTGATAATTTTCAACAATTAATGTAACAAGATATTTATGTTACACTACTGAACAAGGTTGACCATGATTAAACTTGGTGACAATAGTTGACATGCTTGAGCATGGTTAATCTTCCTTCACCATGTTCGAGCATGGTTGACTACAGTTAAATATGGTCAAGTTGTGGATAAAAATAAACATGATAGTCCATGCTGTCCATATCAGCCATGGTTGACTATGGTTGAGAATGTTGACTATTGCTCACCTTTGCCAACAAGGATAGCTGTACTTGAGGAGGGTTGACCATGACTCACTGAGGGTGACCTTAGCTGACCAGTAATGTAACAATGTATTTGTATTACATTAGTATTCGACGTTATTACATTAATGTTTGTCAATCATGGTTGACCATGGTTGATGTTATGTTGGTGTTAATGTGCAGTTACATTGATATTTTCATTAATGTTACATTAATGGTTGCAAAGAGTGATGAGGTTGACTGTGCATAACCATGGTCAACCATTAATGTAAACCATGTATTGATGTTACATTAATTCTTTTCAACCATGGTTGATGGTACATTATTGAACAAGGATGACCATGGTTAAACTAGGTAACCGTGTTTAACCATGGTTATGCTTGATAGACCCTATTTCAACATGGTTGACTATGATTAAATATGGTCAAATTATGATTAATAATGAACACGATGGTCCATGTTGACCATGGTTGTCCATGGTTTACTAGGATTGACATTATTTAACTACAACTAAAAATCATTGACAAGGTTGAGAATGGTTGAGGGGGTTGAGTATGGTTGACCTTCATTTACAAAGTTGACCATGGTTGAGGAGAATTTACCATGGTTATTCAAGGTTGGATGATGTTTACCTTAGTTAATGTAATGATGTATTTATGTTACATTAATGTTGAGCATTGTTACATTAATGTTTCTCAACCATGGTCAATGTTAAATTGGTGTTATATTAATGTTACATTAATGTCGAAGAGGGTTCACTATGCTCAACCACATATGACCATCGTTGAATGTGTTTGAACTTGGTCAATGGGAAGATCATGGTTCACTCAATTGAACATGGATGACCATGGCTATAAATTGTTTTTTTTTTGTTTCATTACAACATCATTCTTTCCCATGTTAGACCATTGTAGAGATTAACTGACCATGGTTTACTTTGGTCAACACATGATTGGATATGGATAGACATGATAGACTAGATTTATTGGCATTTATAAATGGACATGGTAAACCATGTCTGACATGATCCACATGTTGACCATTTTTACCTTGACCATGTTGTCGATGGTTAACCAAAATTAATTATTTTTAACCATTTTGACTATTGTTGGTTGTGGTTTGGCCACGTTTAACCTTGGTTGAATATGGTTGGCCATCTTGAGTGTGTTGACCATGGTTGACATTAATGTTTATGATTGACTATGCTCAACCACATATGACCATGGTTGACCATATTTGACCTTATTTAAGCAAAGGAAGATCATGGTTGACATAGTAAAACATGATTTACCATTATTTTCAACGGTATTGTTTGTTTCATTATGACGCCGTTTTTTTTTCTAATTTCAATGATGCTTGATGCTCATCACATTATGACATCATTTTTTATGTGCCACATTGTGATGACATTTATTATTCATCACATAGTGATGTTGTTTACTCATTGTCACATTTTGGAAACATTTAGTATTCATTAAATTGTGACCTCATTGTTAGCCCAAAGATCACACTGAGAGGGTAGGTGAATAACTGTGAGAGAACACTAATAGACATGGGTGGACAATTCAATGGCGAAATCCGACAGAAGGGATAAAATAAGAAAACTTGTTAGAGGTTAAACACACACACACACACACACACACACACACACATATATATATTATTAAAAAAAATATTCAATTGGGCAACGTTTAATATTGGACCACTTTACGAAAAATTGATATATATGTATATAGCTTTGACATAGTTTCTATACTTGCAACGGTTTTGAAAGGTTGTAGGTCTATTTTGACATTAATGTTTGAAGAAAATCATCACCGAAATTTTGGTGAGGAAAAATGTCACATAACATTTCTCATTGAGTTCAAGAAGACATGGTATTAGCATGGGGGCTTCGAACAATAGTAAATGTTATTGTCGTTGTAAAATATGCAAGGGCTTGAAGATAAGGAAACTTCTAATAACAAAGAAACTATGGGTACACTGAAGGGGGCCATGAATATCATCCATTAGTAAGTTATTCATTATATGTGTTTATATTGTAGATTCTTTTTGTAAATGTTTATATGTATATTATATTTTAGATTATGTGTATTTATATCGTAAATTATATTGTCTTTGTATTGTAAATGTTTATAAAACTTTCAGACATATTTGACCTATGTTGTCATCTTGATGTGGAGAAATATTATTTGATTATTATGGTTAGGTTCGATTAAGGGGTTAGGTCAAGTTAGGGGTTAATTAGTTTATGGGCTTAGGGAGATGTGGTTATTTTTTAAGGGTTTAGGGGTTAGGGATTTAAAGGCTTATGGGAATGGGGTTAAGGTGTCGTGGGGGTTAATGTATGATTAGGGGGTTATTTAGGACATAGAGGATTTATAGGTTAATGGGTTTTTAGGCAACATTATTAACATTTTTTTAATGTATATTATACACATTTAAAATATGAACATAGTGAATATAATTTTATAGGAAAGAAGAAAATAATTATGTAATATATTGTGATAAAATTTTATAATATAAAATATAAAATATCATAAAAATTCAATTAAATAATTATTATTAAAAATAAAATTAATTTTTAAGCAAAGATGATTGGGATGAAGATAAAAGGACTGCATTTAATTAGGTAGAGATATTAATGAAAATCATATTTATAGAAAATAATATAATAAAAGACAATATTTAATTATTAAAAAGTTTAAATTTAAAATCTTTTTAATAAAATATGGTTTTTTTTTTCTGTAAATTTAATTTTCTTGTTAAAATAATTTTGAATAAAAAAATAATTGAAAATTATTTTCTACATATAAAAATTAAATTTTTTCTAATAGAAATCTAAGTGCACTGATGCATGATAATTAAAACATTGTCGATTTTAACTAAATTTCTGTTTTGAAAAAGGTAGATTCACATTGATATCCATAGTTCATTGATACCTAATGTGAATGACATATATATAATATTTGGAAAAGAAATATATTCAAATTCGATAATTATTAAAATTCTTTTACCATTTTTTATAACGTTGTTTGAATTTATTTTAAAATAGTTTCAATATTTCAAAAACAATCAATATTCTAATGTTTGAGTTTTTATTATAATTATTTAAAATTTTAGTTATAATGTATGGTTTGTTTATAATTCAATGGATTATCTTTAATATTGGTTAAGTGTTTATGAATTGTAAGTAACAGGTTTAGGAATTAAGTCCCCATGGTATTTTCTTAATATTTGATATTATAGACCTAAATAAATGTTTAGAGAACGATGAGTTATAATAACATTGATTTTTGTCATTCTCTTAAAAAAATTGGTCTACAAGTGAAATCAAGAAAGAATTTGTTATTATAATGATGCATTAAAAATAATATCGTTGTGTTTCTTATTATGGTTGTGACTATATATCTTAGAAAGTGTCTGTCTTCATACATGTCAAGAAAAGTAACATGATCCGAATGGAAAATGGCATCAACCCATGGTACTCATCCACCCATATTATTCATCAACCCATGGAATTTACCCATGGTATTGTAAATGGAATCCGCCCATGGTATTGTAAAATCCACCCATGGTACTCATCCACCTATATTATTCATCGACCCATGGAATTTACCCATGGTATTGTAAATGGAATCCGCTCGTGGTATTGTAAAATCCACCCATGGTATTCATTCACCCATGGAATTGATCCGTGGTATTGTAACTGAAAAATACTATAAGTAACAAGTCACAGTTTATAAAAGGACAGATTGTCTACCACAATGTAGCCTTTACAGTTCAAAGGCATGTAACCGCCACATCTCTTCTCAGAGATAAGCTACCATCGCCCTAGCCGGTTTATTTCCATTACTATTTTAAATAAAAGTTTCTGTGTGGTTTTGTTTATTAGGCATTCTCCTATTTTTCTTCTGGAAATTCAAGTTTTCGGATCTTGGGGGTCTCTACCCCAAGATCCATTTCAATCTTTCAAATCTTGAGGGTTTCTGCCCCAAGATCCATTTCAATCTTTTAGATCTTGGGGACCTCCCCCCAAGATCCGGATCAATGGCATCAGAGTAGGTTATGATTCCATGGGAATAAGGGTTTGATGCATATTTCAGTTTCAAATTTTGCAGCAATATTCAACAAACTTCAGGCATGTGCTACAGCCTCCACAGAGCACTTTCTTGGGTCAAGCAAGAAGAATTTTTCTTCTTTTTTTTTCATTTTTTTACAGGAATTTTTTTGGGCAGTGACTTTGTAGATCAGATCTGAAACATTTGGTACAAAATTTACAAAAGAAAATACTAGATCTGGATTCCTCTCGAAAAATCACCCAATTAAAAAAAAATGGGTCAAATCGGGGTTTGAATGTGGGAGATATCGCTGATTTAAAATCAACTAATTTTTTCAGAACTTTTGTGACGGTGGAATTGTTGCAGCACGAATCTGAGATTTCAGAGTGTCCAGATAAGGGTTTCCATCACATGGGAAGATGCAAAATGGTCCTTCTGCCTCCGAAAATAGGTTATAATAGATATTCTGAGTTATATTGGCTGAGTTATCTCCATTTTAATTCTGTAGAAACATTCGGAGTGGGTTCCCGTTGGAAACGTGCCCTCCCACCCCACTTTATTAGGCACCTACTTCACCTTCATCAGTTTCAACATAGCAACATTTGGCTTGGGTTATTTGGAGACGTGCCCTCCCACCCCAGGCTATGTAGGCACCTGCTACTTCATCAGCAACCAACATCATGGTTATGGGTCAACCGCATAAAATCCTTGTCATCGAAGTCCATTTGCTCGGCCGCACACTGTTAGAATCATAGTTGGTCACAGGCATTACAGGGTATCTCTGTCCTCGGATCTTCGTTTATCAGGGTTTTAGGTTAACCACATAAAACCCTTATCTTCAATGGCTCTTCATATTCCACAAAGGCAGCGCAGGAGGGAACTTTACGCAATGGGGACCATTGCTTCTTAAGGAGGGAGGAATGATCCGAATGGAAAATGGCATCAACCCATGGTACTCGTCCACCCATATTATTCATCGACCCATGGAATTTACCCATGGTCTTGTAAATGACATCCACCCGTGGTGTTGTAAAATCCACCCATGGTACTCATCCACCCATATTATTCATCAACCCATGGAATTTACCCATGGTATTGTAAATGGCATTCGCCTGTGGTATTGTGAAATCCACCCATGGTATTCATTCACCCATGGAATTGACCCATGGTATTGTAACTAAAAAATACTATAAGTAACAAGTCACATTTTGTAAAAGGACAGATTATCCACCACAATGTAGCCTTCACAGTTCAGGGGCATGTAGCCGCCACATCTCTTCTCAGAGATAAGCTACCATTGGCCTAGCTGGTTTATTTCCACTTCCGTTTGCAAGCATATTTCAGTATTTTACAGTCATGAAATGAAGTATTATTTCCGCTGCATATCTGTCTCTATGGGTTTTAATAAAAGGTTTCTTTGTGGTTTCGTTTATTGGGCATTCTCCTATTTTTCTTCTGGCAATACAAGTTTTCAGATCTTGGGGGTCTCTTCCCCCAAGATCCATTTCAATCTTTTCAGATCTTAGGGGTCCCTCCTCCCAAGATCCATTTCAATCTTTCAGATCTTGGGGGCCTCCTCCCAAGATCCGGATCATAACATCTTCCATATATTTTTTCATCATATTCTTAAATATCTTGATAATTGCACCAACATTGTCATTGATTTGTTGTGTTTGTTTCTCGCACTTACCTAAGTTGTCTTTGTTTTTCTATATTACATTTGTAAACATTTGTATCATTTAAATATTTTCTATATATACTGATATTACTTTATGGATTGTAATTGTATAGTATAGTCCCCCCTAGGTCATTGCTCAGCAATGAAGAGGTGGTTGTAGTAGATGTGCTTGTACAAAAACATGGAGAGAATATTGAGGATCAAGCTAATGATCATATGGAAGAAGATAATTATGCTGATAACATAGTTGAAGCAGTTGGGAAAAATAGATTGATCCACGATACATTTAAAAATATTGGAATGGATGATGATGGAAATTAGTATGATGGTACTTATGATATATTGTACTTAAGAGGGTAAGTCAACCTCTTTATGAAGGATCAGACACATCTCTTATCTATGTTTTATTGTTTTTGGTCAACATAAAGGTGGTGAAATATTTGTCAAAAACATGTGTGACACAACTCCTAAGGTATGTAATATATTTTGTGACATTTAGTACAAGTACATGATAAAGAAATTACTTTTCCTTTGTTTTTAATGTCAGTACATTGATCATCATTCAATTTGTAACATTTGGAGGCAATATGTTCGATTAATATTTTTTACATTAACAAGCACTACTAATTTTTATGTTGTAGATTGTTAGGTCAACTTTTGTTATCACCATCAAATATTTTACCTTGTATGTACTGAGATTACATCCCATGAAAGATATTGGAATGGACTATCAAGTTATTCATGGCTATCCTAATGATGATATTCCCTATTACAAATAATATGCATTGAAAGGAAAATGCACAAAATATGATGAGAGTAGATATCAAACCGATAAAGTAACAAAAATGGTTCTTGATAAGGTTCTTTATTATGTTTGCATAATTACACATATATGACAATTTTGTTCAGGTACAAAGAATATCACAATTTGTGGATTTTCATGCAATGAAAATAAGAGAATATGGTGTTATTTGAATGCCTACAGATGGGTCTACATTTCAGAATATAGAGGAAAGTTGGACAAAGTTTAAAGAAGAACATCGTAATCTTAGGCTTTCATTAGCACTTGGTGTCAATCCATTTGGAGAGCTAAGATATGCTTACTTGGTGTGGTCCATTTTTGTTATAAACAATAAGATTCCTTTGTGGAAGTCCATAAAGAGGGAGGACATAATGTTGACGATGATTGTTCCAAGTATTAATTTGTTTATAATATTTTTTTTAACATAATAACATCTCATTTGTCTTGTTTGTTTCATAATTATGTCTTATATTTTTTTTACTCATATATGTTCAATTATGTCTTATTTTTTTTATTTACTCATATATGTAGTAATTATGTACTATATCTTCAACCAATTAAGTATGTACTAGGTCAAAGTTATGAATGTATATATTGAGCTTCTTATCATTAAGTTAGTTGACTTATGGAATTTCAACACTATTTATGATATCTATAGACTGGTAGATGAACAAAGAGAATTTTAATTCCATGCAATGCTTGTATTGAGAATTCGTGATGTCCTAGGGCTAAAACTTTTCTATGGTATGTTATAATATTGCCATACACTTTTATATTGTTTAATTTTATGAAGTTCATTTATTGTATGTTTTTTAAGTAGCCCCTTCATTATACATACTTAAAAGAATTGATATAAAAATTATTCCATCTCTTCCAAGTCTTCAAACAAAGGGTAACTTTCCTTTTCCAATTTGTGGTCCTAATTGGATGAAATGTCGTCATTCAAGAAGTTTAGGAAAGGAGGTGTTTAATGAGTATAGACACTTCTTTTCTAAGAAGCATACATATGGAAGTACTAAAAAACATATTTTCAATGGGAAACAAGAGAATGCATTAATACCATGGGGAATGACATCTTGTGCATGGAACTTGCAATATAATAGATTCTCTCAAGTTATTGATCTAATCATCTACGTTTCAATATAAATGATATATTTATATTATTTTATATTTTCATTACATTTTATTCACTTTACTAATTACATGTATTGTTGTTATAATATCTTCAACTATCCTTCACCTTGTAGGTCATGAAGGCATTAATAACATGGAACTTCTACGAGGAATGAAAAGTTATCCTGGGTAATTCAATAGATTCCCCTACTATGAGCACCTAGAAATTGCTCAATTGTTTCAAACAATGCACATTAGGAAGAATGTAACATAGACCTTATGGAGAATCTTAGATTGAAGGAGAGATAAAGAAAAAATTGTCAAGATTTGTAATGACATTATGGAGGTCGATCATGCACTGCAAAGTTTGATTCATTCAAATAGCGATGCAGATATCCAAAACATAAGTTGCCTTCCACAGATATTGAAAAAGTAGTAAAGAAAGGATGTTAAAGAGGTTATTGAATAAATTAAATTTCCAACAGGATTTTCTTCAAACATAAAGAATATCCTAACAAAGAAAGGTGAATTAGGTGGGATAAAAGCTCATTATTGGCATACATTCATTAAGGTAGTTATTTTGGTGTATATATTTGTACATTGGTGAAACATCTTGTGATTGCTTTTATCCTCTATTAATTGGGGAATAACAATGATCGATTGTTATTTTTGTTACAATATGTTCCACCTCTACCTCTCCTAGACAACTTTAACAACAATTTCAAACACGTTATATATAATCTTAGCAAATACATGAGGTAACTAGAGCTCTATGTGCAAAGTGTAATTTGTTCCATAATTTGAAGTACAAATTATATTTGACTGCATGCGTTTTACTCATAATGTACTATATACTTCTTTGTTGAAACCTGTGATTTTCTTGATTCATTTGCAGATGGTTTTAATTTCAATAAATCAATAAATAAGATATAAATTATTGGAGGTAACAAGTTCCTCATCTAATGTGTGAAATTCAAAAGTATCTACCTCTGACAGTTTTCAATGCACAAGAAACCTACCTCATACACGATGTCAATGATATTGAAAAGTGTGGAATTGTACACACAAGATCAGTGTGGATCTTTGAGAGACAATTGAAATCACTGAATGATTTGGTTAGACAAAGAGCATGTCTTGAGGGTTCTATGGTAGAGGGATATATGGTATATCAAAATATGAGTTATATTAGTAAATATAGTGTTGCAATGGGAAAAAGTATTAATGTATTGGATCATATTTTGGATGTCAACTCCATGAACAGACTTGAAGGGGAACACCTATTGGAGAAAGGTAGAATGATGAATGTGAGATGTAACTAGATAGTGGAGTTTTATAGTTCATTTGAATTTTTTGTTTTTATGTATAAATTACTTATTTAATTTTTAGGATTCCTAAATAATCTAGTATTATGAAGGTATAACATGGTAACTAATTATATATAGTGAAATGTTTTATTTTAATACAACCAGTTGAGAGTGGGATGTGATATATTTATGCATTGTAAAAAATCTTGATTGAACGAAGGTATGGATTGAATGAAAAAACAAAGCTAATAATGGTAGGTTATCATGGTATGGCACTTCTACATTGGCTAAAGAAGTTAAACATAGCAGAGGCACAAATCTTACAAAAAGGGAAATTGATTTATCATATGGTTTAAAATATTATAAGGAAAGCATATTGACCCATACCAAATGATTTAGCATATGCCTTAAAAGATTATAAGGAAAGCATATTGACCCATACCAAATGATTTAGCATATGCCTTAAAAGATTATAAGGAAAGCATACTCACCCATACTACTAAGTTTTTTTTTACAATTATATTGATCCATATGGCATGTTTTTCTCCTAATTTACAAAATTTCCAAGTATAAATATGTTTATCAATTGGCAATGAATTCTTTTATGCGATTTGCATATTTGAATTGAAACACCACAACAAAATGTGGCGCAATGGATGCAAATTTCACGTCAAAACTTTGGATAAAAATATGAAAACTTATGATAGTGGGATAATTGCGATATTTTAGGTTATCAATGTTGCCTCTAGAGGTGACATACATTCACAAGTCTCTAACAATCGTTACTATCAGTATCTTTATGATATAATTGAGTGTGACTTTAAATCCTTGAAATTAGTTTTGTTCTATGTCAAATGGTTTAAGCTATGAATCCTTGAATGTGACCCTCATAGAAATATTTTTGAGCATGCTAATGGATTTACCATGGTTAATATGAGGAATGTTGAGCTAGGATCAGAGCACTATTTCCTTCTAAGTCAATACCAATAGGTTGTTTATGTATAGGTTCTAGGTAAAGAGGGATCATCATATGTTGTTAGATATGATCTAAGAGGAAGGATAGTAAATTATAATGTGGCTTAAGAAGATTATGTGGAGGAGCAAGGAGTTCATGCACCAGGCAAATATGTCAAAGAAATAAAAGGATATGTTAATAGGGACAATGTTAATTTCGATGAACTAGAAGATATTGACGATGTGTTAGATGAAGAACTTGAAGAAGTCAAACTAAATGTAGAGAGCACGTTACAAACAATGATATAGATGATGATGATGATGCTAATATGGAAAATCCTTTGAACATGAATTATGAACTGGATGATAGAAATGATGAGCTGGATGAGGAAGAATATTAATGATATCAAAATATTGAAATGTATAAGGAATATATTTATATGTTTTTAGTTGTTTTGTTCTCTTTCATTCACATTAAATTATTAGTTTCCTAGTTTTTATGTTTGATTGTTACTGTACAATTTATTTCAAATATATTATAGTATATATATTAGGTATTAGGGTGATGCAGGGCTAACCCCGCATAAACCAGGATCTTTATACACTATGTCTTTAGGCATGCATTTCTTTTATTTCCCTCAATAAACTTCAATAATGCATCCTATCAAATGGTAGAACCATGAAACTCTTTGCAGATTGATACGAGGAGAGTATGGGAACTTTTACACACTTAGTTCCAAGAATACTAAGCGAGACCAACATCTTAAAAGAATAACAAACAACTAATTAACATAACCATCTTATAAACATAAGATATGTTTCAACTTCCGCTTGATTTGTTTTCAAATCCTTAAAGCAAACCCTTGTCGATTGAGCTTTCAGAATACATCAGGGTGAAAGTGCCCTGGAATGGACGTACTCTCCTGAGCTTGGCGTAGGTGTAGTGTTAAAGCATAATTATTTACCTGCAATGTCCTTAGCTATTCTTGATACTGTGATAAACAACAATTCTTGTGATAATCGGCCATCAACACTAAATATAAACACTTCTGCTGCGGACAGCAATCATGAATCCACACACAGTCAATACAACCGATATATATGCGGCCGCAAAACAACTTAAATGCACACAATACCTCTATGCGAATAGTTAAAAATTATGAATGGAACCCACGCACTCCTTTCTACGAATACCAAGTCGGAATTCGACCAAAAAACCATGAAACGACCATGCATATAATATATACAAGGATTCACAATACCTTTGGCTGGGGAAAGGCGGTGAGATTTGAATCAGCCCTGCTCCAAGAAGCTCCAATAACCAGTTAATTATATCACATACAAATAATTAAGTGCATATTAAAAAAACTACAGAATTTCTCAAACATTACAGCGAATTTAAATCCATATTAACAAGATGTCATTGAGTTTTCTGCAGAACGCCAAGAGGAATTTCCATAATAATACTTTTGGCACCGCTCCTCCTCTTTCCCATGAGCTGAGAGATTTTTGCCACTTTATTTATAATAAAATGATACATACATAAGGAAAAGATGAGATCTTATCTCCTAGAAAAAGCAAGATTTTTCCTTTTTTACACAATGACTTAAAGCTTGAAGCCTCATTCCCTAATTTTATCCTAATTTTAACTAAAAAACATAGAAATTATATCCAAATTCTATTTCTTAAACTATTTTTCCCATATCCTTTAGAAAAATAATATTTACATACTAAAATTTATCACACCCCCTCTTTATTCCATATTTACAAATGAAAACAGGCTTGATGCTCCTGCATCATACACCCAACCTTAAAATTAATCATGATCCCCTGATCATGTGTTCGGATCTGTATATGCCTGGATCCCATATCTTGTTCTGTAAGTCACCATGTGCTACTATTCGCTGTCTTCCTCCAAGTTTCCACACTTTATGGTGCATCACTCCACTGGCTGTGCTCTCGCAATCTTCTATTGTCTTCCTCTTGTTGCTTCTCCTTTGTTTCATTGCTGCTGGTCTCTTCTAGGATTCCTTCATCATTATCCGCCTCAACGCTTCAATTTCTTTGTCTAATAGACTTTCTCCAACATCTTCATTTAGACCTGTATTCACAAAACAATTGTTAGAATAAAAATCATAAGGCATCAGTGCCCCTTTTGTTGCTATCATTGTTGTCTCAGTTGTCACTATGGATGTTGCTGTTGTTGTCGCCATAGATGTTGCTACCTCCCAAACTTCCTGTCCCTCTGCAACATGCTTTGGCTCATCACCTGTAATTTCATCTGCAACTTCATCTGCAACTTTTTCTTCTGGTTCACTGCACTGGCCTCTTTCTTCTGCAATCTCCCTGTCATACTGTGGATTCTCCAACCAGTATTCTAACAATGAAATTCCTCTGTAGAATCGCTGAAGCATATCATCCTCACCTGTATTCATACATAAACTTTCAGTATCAACTGCTACTTCTTTTATCTGTGCTTCAGACTCATTCACTTCTTCTACATCTACAAGAAATTCCTCTTGTGCTGTAACAGTTTCACAAGATTATACTTCCTCCTCAGCACCTGTAATCACATCACAATTGTCAGCTATACAAACACAAGAGTTCACATTATTCAGCTCATATGGATCTGCCCAATAATTTAAGAAATCATCAATAATTTCCTCTTCCAACTCGGCTGCTTTGAGTTCTTCCTGTTTCAAGTGTTCATCCATCATCTGCTTAAGCTTTCTCAGCTCCTCTTGTAACTGCATGCTTATCTGTAAATCTCTTTTCTGTTGTAGCCTCTGCCACTTCACTCTCTTCCTCAGTAGTAACCCATGTCTCTGGTCTTTCACATCTTCCTGCAAAATCTCCATCAATAGCTCAAGGTGAACTGCTATCTCAGCTTTCTCTTTCTCATACTCTTCCTGAGTCAACTGATGTCTTATGCCATTTTCCTTGGCATATTTCTCCTTCTTTCTTCTGTGGCCTTTTTCTGAACCTCTGCTCTCTCCTTTATGACTTTTAGTAGTCATCTCCTTCGCCATGAGTTGCTCCCCTATGAGTTGCATGAAGCCTCTGCCTCTTTTGCTGCCACTTACCTCACCAATCCTTCCCTCTGGATCTAGTCTTTTGGTAATCATAGTTCCTCTACTGGAACCTTTTGAGCATCCTCCACTGCTCCTGTAGGCTTCCCTCATCTGCAAATTTATTCAGCCTCTGTTGAATCTTTAGGTTCTGCCACATTCACTTCTCCTTCCTCCCGCTGAGATTTCTTCATTATTCTTGTAAATCAATATTCATCAGTCCCAAAAATCATCACATGCAATGAACTTAACAAAAAGCACTTGAACCTTCAAAAAGAGCTATTCCTGCTCTGATACCACTTGATGCAGGGCTGACCCCGCATAAACCAGGATATTTATACACTATGTCTTTAGGCATGCATTTCTTTTATTTCCTTCAATAAACTTCAATAATGCATCCTATCAAATGGTAGAATCATGAAACTCTTTGCAGATTGATACGAGGAGAGTATGGGAACTTTTACACGCTTAGTTCCAAGAATACTAAGCGAGACCAACATCTTAAAAGAATAACAAACAACTAATTAACATAACCACCTTATAAACATAAGATATGTTTCAACTTCTGCTTGATTTGTTTTCAAATCCTTAAAGCAAACCCTTGTCGATTGAGCTTTAAGAATAAATCAGGGTGAAAGTGCACTAGAATGGACATACTCTCCTGAGCTTGGCATAGGTGTAGTGTTAAAGCATAATTATTTACCTGCAATGTCCTTAGCTGTTCTTGATACTGTGATAAACAACAATTCTTGTGATAATCGGCCATCAACACTAAATATAAACACTTCTGCCGCGGACAACAATCATGAATTCACACACAGTCAATACAACCGATATATATGCGGCCGCACATCAACTTAAATGCACACAATACCTCCATGCGAACAGTTAAAAATTATGAATGGAACCCACGCGCTCCTTTCTACGAATACCAACTCAGAATTCAACCAAAAAACCATGAAATGACCATGCATATAATATATACAAGGATTCACAATACCTTTGGCTGGGGAAAGGCGGTGAGATTCGAATCAGCCCCACTCCAAGAGGCTCCAATAGCCAGTTAATTATATCACATACAAATAATTAAGTGCATATTAAAAAAACTACACAATTTCTCAAACATTACAGCGAATTTAAATCCATATTAACAAGATGTTATTGAGTTTTCTGCAGAACGCCAAGAGGAATTTCCATAATAATACTTTTGGCACCACTCCTCCTCTCTCCCATGAGCTGAGAGCTTTCTGCCACTTTGTTTATAATTAAAGGATACATACATAAGGAAAAGATGAGATCTTATCTCCTAGAAAAAGCAAGATTTTTCCTTTTTTACACAATGACTTAAAGCTTGAAGCCTTATTCCCTAATTTTATCATAATTTTAACTAAAAAACATAGAAATTCTATCCAACTTCTCTTTCTTAAACTATTTTGCCCATATCCTTTAGAAAGAGAATATTTACATACTAAAATTTATCACACCCCCTCTTTATTCCATATTTACAAATGAAAACAGGCTTGATGCTCCTGCATCATAGGGAATTGAGAGTGACATGAGGGGGGGAGAGGGGCCACATGAGCTTCCACCTTCACATGCTTACCTTTTCCAGTAGAGAGTATATTATTATTGAAACAAAGAGAATCTCATCTAGGTTTATACCATCATCTCCAATTTTAACATTAGTTTGTCTAATAATTTCCAAGGGTTTCCGTTTACTAATTAGTGGAAATTATGCTTTCCCACCGCATAGAGTGACTTTTGAATGTGGCCAAAGACAAACCTAATTTCAAATGACGAAGTCATAGAGTTCATAAATGAAAAACCTAAGTTCAAATCAAAATGACATGACAAACCTATGTTCAAATCATCGTCATCTTCATGGTCATCATATTTTTCATCAACATCATCATTGACATCATCATCGACATCATTGTCACCACCACCATCATAATCAACATCAACATCCTCGTTATTGTCGTTATCATCATTACCACCCTCATAATCATCATCGTCATCATCATCATCATCATCATCATCTTTTTCATCACCATCATTAACAAAATCATCACCATCATCATTATCGTCATCATCTTTTTCATCACCATCATTAACAAAATCATCATCATCATTGTCATCATTGTTATCATTATCATCATATATTCCCATATTTATCTCCATCACCATCATCATTTTGATCGTAATCCATTTCATTGTCATCATATTTTTCATCAACATCATTATCAAAATCATCATTGTCATCGTTGTCATCATCATGACCATATAATCACATATTTATCTTCGTCATCCACATCATTGTAATCATCATCATGTGCATCATCATCATCATAATTATTAATGTCATCATCATCATATTTGTCATCATCATCATCATCAATATTATTTTGAACATTATCATCATATTTTTCATCTTCATCAAAATCATCATCATTGACATCATTATCATCATCATCTTCATATTTTTCATCAACATCATCATTAACATCATCATCATTAGCATCATCATCATCATCATCATTATCATCATCATCATCATCATCATCATCATCATCATCATCATCATCATCATCATCGTCGCCGTCGTTGTCATCCTTATCATCATCATAGTCATCGTCCTCGGCATCATCATCATCATCATCATTGTCATCACCCTCCTCATTATCATCTTTGTCTTCATCATCATCATCATCATCAAAATTAATGTCATCATCCTCATCCTCGTCTTGATCATCATCATAATCATCATAATTAATGTGATCATGCTCATCTTTTTCATCATCATCATCATCAACATCATCATTGTCATCATCATCATCCTCATTTTTCATTAACATCATCACTAACATCATCATCGTCATTGTCATCATCATCATTATCATCATCATTCATCATCACATCGTCATCTTCGCCGTCTTCATCATCATCATCATCATCATCATCATCATCATCATCATCATCATCAACATTATTTTCATCGTCATTTTCTAACTCATAAACTCTTAAATTCTAATCCCGAAAAAAATAACTAGATATAAATACAACCAGAAAACCGAAACAAAAAAATTAACCTTTTAACGAGTTAACCCCAAAACCCCCTAATCCCTAACCACCTTAGCCTATACCCCTTAGTCCTAACCCTTAATCCTTTAACCCATAATCCCCTTAATCCATAGATCGCCTAAGCCTTTTTCTTAATAATAATAATAATATTATAATAATTAATAATATTTTTTAAGTTTTTCTTTGATTTAAATTTTGGTTATTCTTATAGATTGTCGTTCAAGATTTAATCCCATGGATTCTTGCAGGTTTCTTATAAGATTACTTTAAATTTGTAAGGAAATATTTTCCCAAGGGTTGATGAGGTCCTTATTCTTATCTCATTACCACTTGAGTTCACATGACTCTTTACATTTTTGTCTATGATTCATATGACATGGCATACTCATTTAAAGACCATGGTTTTAAGGCTTCCTTCCCCCCCATGGACCATAGACCTTTACTTTGATATTTCATTTATAGCTTAATTTGTTTCACAAGACCTTTTCCACGTGGATCATACCTTCCATAATAGAGTTGCTCGCATCAATGTAGGTTATACATAGTTTAAATCTAGTTCATGAAATTATATAAAAGTTCCAATTTATTTTATTAAACTTTGATGTAATTTCTACTTATGAAAATCTCGTTTGATTGGGCAAAGGGTTGACATAGTTGGTTGGTCTTATGAACTTAATATGTGGCTATATGGAACAATTTTGCCTCCTCAATGTCGTATGCATGTCACATGGGGTTCCCTCTTGTATGGTGGGTATCATTTGACTAGATCCAACAATTAGAGTGATTAGGGATTTGTTTGAGATTTGAAAGACCAACCTTCCTTCCCCCTCATTTCTCTCATTTTGATTTTCTGCCAATCCTATTCTATTAGAAAAATGAAAACTTCAGTCATGAGGGTAACTTAGCATTCATCACTAATAATTTGAGATCACATATAAGAATGGCATTAGATTTTTTTTGGAATTGAAACCAAACCAAGATACCAAGTATACTTGGAAATTTTGAGTGAGGAGTTTGGTTTTGTAAGGTACTTAACTGCATTATTGGTAAAAAAAAAAAAAAAAAAAAAAAAAAAAAAAAAAACAACTTGGTTTCCATATTGTACCATTGTAACTACATAATATTCCTCTTTAAAAAACTATTATGCTGATGATGTAGGGTTTCTATAATTTTTTTACCCTCTAGACTAAATCTTATGTAGACATGTTTTGGGCTCTAAAACTTATGGCTCCAGGATACAACCGAACCAAGAGCCACAACTTATTGTTTCGCTCATCAAGTATGTGGTCTTCCAAGGCTTCATTATTCCTAGATTTTTTTGGGAATGACTTCAAATTTTTAAATCTTCATTACTGCAAGTTACAACATGCTTCTAATTAATAATTCCTTATAATTTGGTTAGGTTTTTGACATGTGTATGTACTCCTTCCTCTACCCCACAAACGACACCAGGAGACAACACCACCCTCACCTTTTCCTGTATTGAAATTTATATTTCCTCTTAGTTATTTAAAATAGAGAGATGTTGGACTTTTAATATATATGTTCTATTTATTTGAAGTAGATTAGGAATTTCAACAATATTTCTTATGTGCTAATGGAATTAGAAATTAATTTTTCTACAGGTACGCCAAAATTTTTGGAACATGGTTCTTTGGAGCACCATTAAAGTTTCCTCTGCTCCAACCTAACCAAGAATTTTGACTACTTGCGACTCATGTTATTCCCAGGCTAAAAATATTATGTAACCCCTCTCACAACTACAAATTCTGGAAATTAAATTATAATTACTCCCCTTATTTTGGAGTATTTGTAATGCATTAGAGGCATATAAAAAGTGATGCTTGGACATTGTTCAATATTCAACTGTGAACCCTATACAATGCTTATATTGTTCTCTAATATCCTATATTATGTAAATTGGTTGTTGCAACTTACACAAAGGATTATACTCCATTAGATTTTGAGTTATATGAAATTAAGATATTCAATATATTTAAATTTTACAAAACATAGTTATTGTGAGAGGTACACTAAGAAGGTTGTGTAAATTCCATAACAAGTAATGAAAGGCTTGCTTTAAAGGTAGGTAATTTAGTAAATATAACGTATGCCCTCTCTTTTTATTTGCAAGTGTGTGACTCTCTTGATGAAAAAAAATGAAGATTTTTTATTACAATCCATAGGTCAATGAAGATATTTGGTTGTGAAAGAAAATACCATGAATCCATTCTCTTGGAGACATTGTACACTAAAAGTTGGTGCAAATCATGTGTATGAACTTAGTTTCTTAGGTTCAGTGCAAGCATTATATTCCTACTAATTGAGTACAACAGGTTCTAACTCCATTATACCTCCTGAATTGTTATCCTTTGTATAATAAAGTCTTCAACATATATTTTGTTGCTTGGGTTTAATTGGAGGACTTAGTTCATCCCTTTTGGTCATGTGTGACTTTTTTGGTAGTCCTATTGAGATAAATCCATGTCTATAAGAATGCATTAGTAATGAATACAAGGTTATTATCCTCTATAATGATCACCTTAAGAAAAATGAAAAATTTTATCAATAATGTCACACATAGTATGGATGAAGACTTGTTGAAAATTGTCGCCAAGGCTTCTCATTCTTGACAAACTAGATGATTCCTATGAAGCAAGTAAATCAAGTAGTTTCTAGATATACTACTATCACATGCTTCTACCTCTGACACTATACAAAAGCAAGGTTCTACTAGAAAGCATAATAATGTATGCTTACTCCTTTGACCTTGTTATTTATGTTAGTATGAACATTCTTCACAATTGTACCAAAAATAGTTCACTTAAGTCATTGGTGACAAGTAACCATAATAACAAAATATGGTTGTTTACACTTTAGATCTGCAATGAAAAAATGAGAAAACGTTGCAGCAGAAAGATCATATGTAACCAAAAACATAGAAGAATAAGAAATAACCAATATAATAACCCAATAAAAGTTTTAGATGAATACTATTTTTAATAGAAAATGCCTAATGGAGAATATTTACAATAGGGGCTTGTAAATCCGCCTTCATGCGGATGGGTCTCATTGATTGTTCTTGGCTTCTCTCTCAAAATTTATTAAACCAAAAAGAAAAATGAAACTCAAGTGGGAGCTGAAATGTTATTAGATGATAATAGTGATGATGATAATGGTCATAGTTAAGAATTAATGGAAAGCCCTATTACTTATAACAAAGTATTGAGCTAAATTAGGAATTGAAAAATAATAAATATTACTGACCAAATCAAAATATAACAGTCAGGAATACTTTATTATATTTTTTGGAGAGGGAAAATATCTTTGAAATTTTAAAATATCTTTATTTAGAAAATGGATTATGTAATTAACAAATAAAATGATTGATCAATTACTTTGTGACAATTAAACAAAGTGTGAATTTGAAATAATTATTAAATAATGGTTGAACAATTCTTCCAAAAATAAGAATAAGGAATAATAAGTAAATAGTGATATTTAATTATTCCAAGGGATTTACTGCATATGGTGTTCAAAAAATAATTATCAAATAATTATTTAATAATTATTTCTAGACAAAATATAATAAATAATCATTTATTCCAATTATTCTCATGGGTTTTTATTTAAATAAAAATAATTTAATAAAATTAAGTTTGCTAAATTATTCCTACCATGGTGAAATGAATTTTTACTATGGTAAAATTAATCCTACATGGTGTATTTTGATCCACATAGTAGAAATGGCTAGATGATAATTTTTTTAGCTGATAACAACTTAGTTTTATAGGGTCCATACTATTCCCTCCTTCCATGATGGTTTGATTAGACCTTAAATAATTCTTAAATTTCTTTCTTTATGTTCCTACAATTTTCAGTAACAAGTACAATCCAAGCACAATATGCAAATACACGTGATGCCAATTTTGCCAATCTAATGGTTTCATGGTTTTTCTTTGAGGGTATACTCCCTAGGGTTCTTAGATCCAACCCCTAAATCCCTTGATATTTTTTTTGGAAACACCAGCCCTAGTGTATGAATTCATACCCTATATTTCATCCAATTCCACTTTCTTTAGGGTTTACCATGTTGTGGATTCTTTTTTCAAACCCTAAATGTTAAGAGCTAAGGTTTCTATGAGGTAACACATAGATGGTAGTTTTCATATTGACTAGGGCTTTCTAATCCAAGTCCCATCTAAGGCTTCCAATCCCTAGATATTAGTCTTTACAAAGAATGGCACAAAAACCTAATTACCAAAGAGACCCTTTATAACTTGAAATTCACATACAATAAATATGTACATTCCTGATGCCTCCTTCCTTTGCAAAGATTTGATGGCACATTTCTTCATGTACCTTTATTTTCCATGATGATTAGAGGTTGCTAAAAAGCATGATATAGAAAACTTTCAAAGATATATTTTTCCACAATACAAAGAATTATTGAAACATTTTGCTTTCTCAAATTTTTATATGATCTTAGAGATTACTATTGAAATATGTCTTTCTTAAGGTGACTAATTGTTTCTCCTTTCTTATTTCAAGCTTTGAAAAGTTTTCATTATAATTTAGTCTCTCAAACTAGCAATTCTCATAGTCACTGTAAAGTCCTTGAGATTAGCTTGAGAATCGTCTCCAACTTACAGTCTATTATTCCTCTTCAAGTGATTTTCTTCACTATCCTTTGTCACACCATTCTCATCCTTTCAATTTAATAAAGAATCATCTCTAGATCTGTGCTTGTCACCAGCTCGTACTACAATGTATCCAAACTTATGTCATGAAGTGAACTAGCCCTAATACATGGCACAAAACTTCCCTTCCGTGTTCGATTTTAACAATATACTTGATACCAATTCATGCATTTCAAACTTGTGTTATATCCTACAATCCTAGCCCTTTGGTTAGGGATTCTTAGTATCACAGTAATAATTTTCCAAAATAGGCCCATAATTACTTCTTCAAGCTTCTATCTTCCATCTACTTCAAGGTGACTTCCTTTTCTTTATTAGAACGGTTACTTCTAAACCGTAAACTTATCATTACATGTCTCATTATTTCTTGCACAAAAAATTTGGCCTAGGATAAGACTCTCACTATGCACTTCATGTGCTTATTTATTTGTCCTAGAAACCTTAGAAACTTATGGAATCCAAGCCTAGGATTATGGCCTTGCTTTAGAGGATTGTTCTGATTTTAATTTACTTGAAACTAGCTTGAAATATTAACTTTTCCAATCCTATTCTTGATCTATCTAACTGGACATTCAAGATTAAGTTACTTTCAAGTTGATGCTTTTTCCCTTCTATCTAATGCACTCAATTATTTACTATATTTATAGTCATATGAGTGGTAGATATTTGAAATAACTTAACATTTCTTCCTTGTTTTAAAGGGAGTTGTTATAAAAACTGATAATTCCAACTTACGAAGTTCTTCAGATTGGTATGAACATACTGCCATGGATGAAAGAAGGTATGAGCAATGGTAATTCAAAGGTGTATTATTTGTTTTTATTTGTCACTATCTAATCAAAAGTGATGGAATAGGGTTGATATCATGAGTAGTAAGATGAGGGATACTTGTAGTTGTGATCCTGTGGTGTTTCCCTACATGTTCAATTTATATTTAGTTAATAACTTCAACAGAAATAATACAAGCATTAAATTCATTTATAATTTTATATTATGCAACAAAGATATTTTGTTTCTAATACATTCGAAGTGTTGCAAATTTTTCTGCTCTAGGAAGAAATTTAATTTTTACGTTCTAGTACCTACTAATTCTAGTTTTATAATACCTGAATTGAAATGGCACTTTTGAGTGAATTGTAATATTTTGATCTTGTGTAGATATTAATTTAACAAGAAGACAAGGTAATCAAGTTGGGAGAAGTGTTTAGATTTGATGACACCAATTAAGGTGAGATAACACTAGATTTTTGTCACTATATGCTTGGGATATTTATTTTAATATATGATCCTATTCTTTAGAGATTCAATAGATATAAATATTATTGACATTTATAGAAGTAATCTCTTCTCTTTTCACGACTCCTCGAAACATATCTTCTCAAGAAGTATTATTTTTAGCATTTTTCATGATGGGAAAAAGAAATATGATAAGTGTGTTTTATGTACATGTCATTATATCACATATAAAGAGGTACATTCCTTTAACTCCTATACATATCTCTACAAACAGACAATCTCTATTGGACATTAGAGCTCTAAAGATGAGCTAATATCATTTTGTTCCATGTAGCTCTAGGTATCATTGGATGTCTTCCTCTTCATATGGACCAATTCTTCTACTTTTGCAACTTCTTTTGCCATCATGCTCACTGGTGATGAATTTATGAACTCCACAACATTCTATTCTTTTACAATATAAATGGCCTTACAATTTTTGTGAAGCTTTCCATTTATAGCTAGTCTTGATGTGTATGTATGGCTTATAAAGAGAGTTCTTCCTAGTTTAATTTTGTTGATCCTAAATTGGGTCACTACAACATTGGCACTTGAAAAACCCTACTCAACAACAAGAATAACTATTCTTTTTATAACGAACTGCTACAAATGTCATATTTTTTCTACAATTTCCTTCTTGCGACAATTCCACCCATGAAAACCCCACTTTAATAACATAAACATGGAATTATTTTGCCACATGCCATATTTATACATAAAAGGGCTACTGCAAATTTTTTTGCACCACACAATATTTCCTTGCATCCTTGCTAGTATTAATACTATTACTCAGCTATAATTTGAGAAGAAGCAATTTTGTTCATAAACTTGTTTTTGAGGCTTTGACATATAGGGCATAGGAAAGAAGTGTTATACAACTACATTTTTAAAGAAATTTTGCATCCCATAGCATAGATTTTTTTTATCATTTTGTATTTTCCTTGTCAAATAAAACTCTTATTATCATTGCAATATCTAAGAGGGAACCGAAAAATATCTCATGGACATAAAGTTGAACATGATCAATTTATGGGCTCTTCTAGATTGAAAAGGTATTTTCTTGTCTCCTTGAGTGTTGCCATTTGGTTTGAATTGTACCGTTTTTGCATTTTTCATCACCCCTATACACATTAGGGAGAGCTAGACTTGAACCTTTTAGTGTCTCCAAAATATTGTTAAAATAATTTGGAAAAACTTATGTTGAGTTCAATTGTAGGTATCCTTCACTACTATCATTGATGTGAGCATTGTTTTCACCTTTCACCTATGTGATGTTATAGTCATGTTCCATGCATGGAAGAACTTTCACAAGGGTTGTGCCCATTCAATTTTTCTCTTTATATCATTCTCTTGTAAATGTGCCAATTTTCAATAAAAGGATGAAAACCAGCCGAGTGTTGGAAATACAACAATCTTGAAACTTTAATGGTGTAATTGTATTGGCACTTGGTAGGAATTACCTTCGATGGATCATTATTTACACAAAAATAGAATTGTGGCCAATGTTTTAGTAACCATTGAGATGTTATCTAGGTCATTTTCGTCATCGTTATGGATACAAAATCTAGGGGTTACATATAATGTCAATAACTATCCAAAAAAACATACAACGCAAGTTGGGTTGATACAACATCCCATTTTTTACAACCAACTAATGGTGCAAAGAGTATCTAGAGTTAGTTTGAGTGCAAACCATTTTCCATCATATTTTTCCCAAATGAGCTTCTCCTTTTTGGAAAGGTTATCTATATCATCTAGTTATCTAATAGGAATATGATATATTTTCTTCTTCAACTGTGACTCTCCTACCATAGATACCATCTTCTCTTAAATTCTTCCAATATTCTAGAAGATCTTCCTATACCGAGTTGGCACAAGTATTACTAAGTGATTGGAACATGTTGATAATAAAAGAGTCTAAAACCTTAGCTTCAAGGATTAAATATATGACCTTCGATATATGTACACGAAGATTGCAGTGAACCTTCAAACATTCAATGTATAATAGAATGCCAAGTCTCAGTGAGGGCTAGTCTAGTTTGGTTGAAACACAATTTGCACAAACATCATTTCTTGGAACTTTTTTGAAAAGATCAAGTGCTCTAGATTTCCATGTGCCTTGAATCTTTGTAAATGTCTGACCAAATGTTCACAATCCCCTACAATATTAAAATTCTATAATGCATTGTATTCAGGTATTGTTTAATCAAAATCGTAATAACTGCCCAATGAAATTCTCTCATTGGTTGTGCATTGATGTCCACTACTGATTGGACTATAAGGAAGATTATGTTCCATCATTTGAAAGTATACAAGTGAATCATTTACTCCTACTATTTTCTCAATCTAATATGTATGACTATTATACTTTCTTCCTGCAAATGATAGCATTTTTATGGCGAAATCATTATAAAACAAAAAAAAAAAAAAAAAATGTTTGTTCTGCATCCAACTTAATAGCTAACATAAGTAGATAAAAAGAACGATATGGAATAATATTCTCATATTGTGATGTCCCATGGTGGTGAGGTAAAAAAAAATCACCAAATAAGATATATATATGAAGGTTCAAAATAAAAAACAAAATCACTTAGCCTTGATACTTCCTTTTATAAAATTCAGAGATCTAGAATGACTTTTCATTCTTGCCCTTTACACCAGCTAATGCAAATGTTAGTTATGTGCTTCTTCATACAATCATTAGATCATCGAAATTACGTAGTCCCTATTGAATATCTAACGACAATTATCATAAAGTATTGTCAGATATTCAACACCTGACTCATGAAAAAAACCATTTGAGTCATGAGTTTCTTGTCACATATACTATTATGCCATCAAATCTCCAATGCCAATTTTTGTCAAATATATGAAAAAGCTAACAATGCTAAATTCTATTTTCTAATTTCAAGCCATCATAAAATGTTGGATGGTTAGCATAATATATCATCGGATATCTGATTCAACACGACATCAAATATCTAATGGTATGTCATTAGAAAATGCACAATGACTAGTCATTGTAGGTAGTAGATATATGACGTCAATCCCATCAGACATCCAACGCGTAGTGACTTGTTGAATATGCAATGAAATCTCACCGATGAAAAGTATGACTCATATGCATCAGATAACCGATGAAAATGAATTGAATATCTGTCAAATTGATGTCAGATTTTGGCCCCATTTGTACTAACTAAAATTTTACCATTTCATAACTTTTCATAATCAATCAATCATAATACAATGAACCATAACCAAAAATAGCATATTAATATGTAAAACAATGTGCCATAAAGATATGAACACATCAAGAAGTCATCACATAAAATATACATAAGATTTACATGGAAACCCATATGAGAGAAAACAACAAATCTATCGGCTTCTTTACCTTTATTTTATTACATAGATTTTCATGCTCTAACATGTTGGAGGAAGCCACCCCAAAGATATGGAAGATGCTATCTATAATAGGCCACAACCTAATTAAGGCACAAACCTCAAAAGTATGTAAGAAATGTTTATGGAACGAACTCACAAAATAGAGGAAAAGAGAGATCAACACCTTCAAATATGCCTCTTCGAGGCGGAAACCTCCTTTACATTACACAAATGGGCCATTCTTGGATGATAGAAATGACAAGACCTCATTTCTATATAGGAGTCTAAGGGGTCACAATATAATCAAAGCCGACATATCAATATTATTGTAAGGGCACAACAATAACAACAATAATAAGGGAATACACTAGTATTATAGGGACATAACATTCCCCTCTCCTTCAAAACAATGTTGTCCTCAACGCTTCAGTATTTATGGATGCTTCTGTATAAAATTCTCATCCTCCCATGTAGAATATTAAATGGATAAGTTCTTCCACTTGATGAGATCCTCTGAAACTGATCGATTTTGTAGTTGTCAAGTTCTTGTTTCTGTGACTGCTTCAAGTTCGAATATGATTTTTCCTTCCTCATCAAGCTCTGGAAATATTGTTTGAACTAGGATATTGTCACCTATAACCTTTTTTAAGCATCAAAACATGGAAAACTAGGTGCACTCATGAAGATTCAGGAAGTTCCAATTTGTATTCTGTAGTACCAATCTTTTGCAACACCTTATACAGACCATAATACTTTGGTGTTAATTTATTATTCTTATTAGCTTGTTTGACGGACATTTGTTTTTATGGTTGTAGTCGTAGAAATACCCAGTCACCTACATCAAATTTTTTTTTTTTTTTTTATGTTGATCTTCCAGTTGTTTCATTCTATTTTGTGCCAAAGTGAGGTTATCCTTTAAGAGTTGGAGAAATTTTTGTTGATGCTCTATGTGATCTTCCAATGCTTGAACCTTAGAATTTTCACTTGAATATGATGTGATGGATCGTGGATATCCATAAAGCATCATAAATGAGATCATTTTTTTTGTAGTATGGAAGGAATTGTTATACCACCTTTCAATCAGAGGCAACCATTTGACCCATTGTGTCTATTTGTCAGATACAAAGCAACGGAGATATCCTTCGAAACATTTGTTCACTATCTTAGTTTTCCCAGTAGATTGAGGATGATAAGGTGATATATGAGCTAATTGAGTACCTAGACAAGAAAATAATGTTGTCCTATAATTTCTAGTGTAAAAAGGATCTCTATCACTCACAATAATCTTTGGGTTTCCATGTGGCTTTTGAATTGTTTCCATAAATGCAGTAGAAAATGTATTGGATTTAAATGGATGAGATAATGCACAAAAGTGTGCATACATAGTAAGTCTATCAAATACCATCATGACGACTCTCTTTCCTTCAAACTTGGGTAAACCTGTGATAAAATCCATTGAAAACTCCTCCCAGTGTTGACTTGGAATGGATAAACGTTGTAATAGACCTAGGGTCTTAATTGTCTCAAATTTATTTTGATGGGAAATCAAAAATTCTGGCACAAACTTTTGAATATTAGATTTAAGGCCATCCCAAAAAATTCCCTTCTTAACCAAGTCGTAAGCTTTTTAAAATATTGAATTTCCTCCTAAGGGAGATGTGTGCAATTCACTAGGAATATTTTGTTTGAGTTGGGAATTCTTACAGAGGTATAAGTGATGTTTGTACCATAACGAATCATTTTTCCAACTAAATGTATCAGATGTACTAGAATCTTGCTGCAACTTTTGAATGAGTGCCCAAACTTCTTCTTCATTCTTCCATTCATCCCTTGCTTCATTTATGTAATGTGGTTGGATAATAGAAATGGCACAAAGCAATGCTTGCACATCCTCATCCTTTCCTGAGAGTGCATCTACAGTAACATTTTGCTTCCCTTTTTTGTAGATGATTTCAAATTCATAACCCAACATCTTTGTGATCCATTTTTGCTTTTCTTCTGAAGATAATCTTTGTTCTCGAAAGTATTTAAGACTATCATGATCTGTATTTATCTTCACGTGGCATCCCATTAGGTAAAGTTGCCATTTCTTTAGTGCATGTAGTATTACCAACATTTCCTTCTCATAAATAACTCTGTGTAAATATTTTCCTTTGATTGGATGACTTTTGAAAGCAATGGGTCTTTCTTCTTGCATTAAAATAACACCAATTCCACATTCCATGTTCCACAATAAAGGTGTTTTTGAATTCTGGCATAGCTAAGACCGGTGCCTGAAACATTGCCTCTTGAAGGTGTTCAAAGGTATTCATTGCTTCTGGAGTCTGAGAAAATTCATCTTTATTCAGTAATGTTGTTCGAGGTGCTGCTATTCTCCCATAATTCTAAGCAAACTTGCAATAATACCCTATCAACCAAAGAAATCCTCGCAGATGCTTTATGGATGTGGAGATTTTCCATTCCTTAATGGATTTAATTTTTCTAGGGTCTACCTTGACAGCTTCATGAGATACAATATGACCCAAATATGCCACCTCTTGTACTCCAAAGAAACATTTGGAGGTTTTCTCATATAATTGTTTCTCCTCTAATAGTTTGAGCACTCTGTCAACATGTTCAACATGATCCTTCAAAGATGTGTTGTAGATTAGTATATCATCAAAAAATAATAACAAAAAATTTCTAATGAAGGGTTTGAAAATAGAATTCATCAAACCTTGAAATGTAGAAGGTGCATTGGTAAGGCCAAAAGGCATGACCAAAAATTCATAATCACCCTCATGATTTCTAAATGTTGTTTTCAGACTGTCTTCAGTCTTCATTCTGATTTGATAATATCTTGAACTAAGGTCTAACTTGGTGAAGTAAATTGCTCCATGCAATTAATCAAATAATTCATCAATGATAGGAATGGGGAATTTATATTTAATAGTGATCTTGTTGAGATCCCTATAATTCGGACACAAGTGCCTCCATCTTTGTTGTGTACCAATACTACTGGAGCAGAGAAAGAACTTAACTAGGTTGAATTATACTAGCCTCTAGCATTTATGCAACCATACATTCAATTTCACTCATTTGGGCATAGGGATATCTGTAAGGCCTGATGTTTGGAGGAACACTTCCTAAAAGAAAATGAATAGCATCATCATGATCATGAATAAGTGGGAGGCCTTTGGGAGTCTCAAATACCCTAGAATGATTGTCCAAGAATTTTTGGAGATATGGATAAATAGATGATCCTAATGTGGGGACCTCTAGCGAACATAATTGTGAAATTACGCCTCGTTGTTCCTTCTTTAGAAGCATTTTCGTGCCGTTAGAGCTTATTATCTTTACTAGTTTCCCTGTGATACCCCTTAATTCAACTTCCTTTCCTTTCAAAACAATTTTGAAGAAACTTTCTTGAAAATTAAAGTTTATCGTACCTAAAGATTTTAGCCATTGGACTCCTAGTACAACATCAGCACCGCCCATTGGAATAGAAAGCATTGGACTATTCAACACATATTATCCCATGGATAGCTTCATATTATGGAACTTTCCAGAGAAATTTGTGGTTCCTCCATTTGCAACCATCACTTGACACTCTATTACTACATATAGGAATAAATTCAATTCCTTGGCTATCTTACAATGAATAAAATTATGGGTATTGCCCGAATCAGCCAACACTATTAACTTTTTCCTGTTGATATGTCCTTCTATCTTGATAGTTTGAGGAGTGGTAATTCTAGCCAATGAATTACAAGATATGGTCAGCTTCATTTATTATTTCTCTAGGGTTTATTCCTGGTGTGTATCCTCTTCTTTTGATGTTTATTATTCCTTTTCTTCCTCCTCTTCGTAATCTATGTAAAATAATTTATTCTCAGCACACTGATGACCTTTAGTGTATTTTTTATCACAACTGTAACAAAGTCCTTCTGCTCTTTGTTCTTACAATTGTTGTGGTGTCAACCTTGTATGTTATTGAAGGCTAGGGGAAACAACACTTCCCTCTTTATAGTTGTGAGTGGTAGGCTTCCTTGTTGCCGTAATTTTTCTTTCATTTTTTTTTGCCAACGTGAATGCTTCTCCAATGAATTAGGTTCCCAAAAGTGAAACTCATGTTGGATGTTATAATTTAAAGTCCCTATGAACAAATCAATCTTATGCTCCCATGGAATATCGTTTACCCTTCTATTGAATTTTTGGAAGTCCTCAATGTGCTCCACCATTGAACCCTTTTGTTTGATATTTATCAGTTTCCTAACAAAGGTTTTTCTTTTTGTATCCTCATAATGTGCTATTATTTCTTCCATAAAAATTTCCCATGTGATAATTTTTTTACGAGAAAACAGCCATCGATACCATACAAATTGATTGGGTCCAAACATAAAGTTGCAATGCGTACCTTTCGTGTGCTTTGCACATTATGGATATTGAAATATTGCTCCATCTGTAGTATCCATGTTATGGGATCCTTGTCATCAAAATTCCTCATATCGATCTTTGGAACATGGTGGGTCTTCAATCCAATGTTAGAGTCTAATGGTGGCCTGGGTGCAGGCGATATGGACAAACTCTCAAATCTGGCTACAATTTCATCAATATCAAGCCAAATTTATCCCTTTGTTTGTATTGGCATATCAGTCATTTACTGTTAACTGACAGCCTCATGGATTCTCCTCTGATCGCTCAAACAATTGTTATCGATAGTATTTATCACACGAAGCTCTTATACTTTACCAGGACTGTAATTCCAAAGGAATGACAGTAATACACTATCATTGCTTTTAAACAAGTGGAAATGCGTTTATAATGCAATATACATGATCGGTGGGGTTTTGTTCCAAAGGAACAAAATACAATATCGGCGCTTTATATCACTATCATGGATTATAAACACTCTTGCGTTAATTCCGAAGAATTAACACTATTGGCACTTTTATATTCAAAGTATTCCAGTATACGCAATATACACTATTGGTACTTTTATGGTCCTTCCTCCTTCCTTCCCCCGATGCTGTTATCGGTAAATCTAGTGTCTATGTAGAGCTGCTAGTCCCACTAAGACGAGTAGCTATCTTAGAAACAAACAGATTAAAGTTACTTTCATTTTACCTTACGAGAAGTAGATAGGAGAGGAGCAAACAATACCAACATCGATGTTTCGCTTGGTTCTCCGCTTGTTCCTTCTCCCCTTTGACAGATCTTTGTCGCTCCTCCATTGACCACTTCGCTTCAAATAGTACCTGTAATGCCAAAGTAGCATAATACCTTCAAAGTGTAGAGATCTATAGTCATAAACAATATAGGACCAGATATATATTGACCACATACATGCATATATTAGCAAACATACAAGAATGTGGAGGAAAACTGATAGCTTTATTGATATACGATTAGAAGAGAGGATACAAACCCATTGATTTACCCAGTGTTCAACCTCCCAGCATGAAAGCCCTTTTCACCTCATGAAAAGCTTAGACCACCCAACACTATGATATTCCACCAGGAAACCAACAGCACTTCCTTACAAGATACAATATTCCAGCCTTTGGATCTTTGGGATGAGGGATCCATATATAGATGATTGTAGGGGGGTGAGTTAGCTTCTAGGATTATGATTAGTGTCTTCTCTCTGATATTCCTTGATTCCACTTGGAGATTCATGATCTCTTACTCATCCCTGGGCGAATTAAGAGAGGCAAGTGTCACAGGAGAAGTTTCTGGATGAGTCCATGATCATCCACCTTGGAAATCGTCTCTACCATTTGTCTACTCTCACCCATCACACCCTATAGAATGGATTTTGAATATGCATCGCACATTTTGCACTGAGCAGGTGAGATGCATCACACCCTCTGCACTGAGCAGTCTGTATGGTCCAATTTTGACCAGTTCTATGGAGTTTTCTGTGGAGAACTTCTGGGAGATGATGTAATTAACTAACCTTGTTCCTTTAGGGTATGAAACAACAATTTTAGGGACTCAGAAGCCCTTGGTTTATGGATATATATGATTTGGGGTTGCAGTGCCCAAATATGTCTATAATAGTTGCCCCCTAAAGCATGAGGTCAAAAATCTTTTGATGTCGGGTGAAAGGCTTTATCATGAGGATCCGAGGTTTTTCGAACTGGAAGGTGACTGGTAATAAGATACAATACAATACATTATCTTCATCATATTTTCGTGATCTAGCTGAGGTGGGAATTCCCATGCTCAGCTTTATAAATTCATTTTCATGTACATAGGACAAACAACCGTCTATGTGGCAAACTGACGATTCTAATAGAGCCACTATCCTTTTATTCGGATGATCATCTGTGCAGCAATGATGTACATTTTATGTCTTTATTTTCTTGAATATATCACAGCCCAGATGGATAAAACTAGATCCAAGGTCTTCAAACTCATCCAATCTTCACCCAAAGTACAAGTCGATCCACCTGAAAAATGTTTTGGAGTCGAACATGGAAAGCCATCGACTCATTACCAACCAATGATGTAAGATGTTAACAGGCATGAGAGGAATCACTGATAATGATGATGACCCTCAAGGTACTACAGTACAATTCGCGTGGTGTGAAAAAGGGAATTGGTTTCGAACACCACACAAAATCTTTCAGTCGAAGGCCATTGATGTAAACCTGTCGTCGAAAGTGAGAAACTTGCCATTAAGGCATGCAATCTTCAAAGTACTGAAAGAGTTGTTCCTAGGTTGATTTCTTGGATAATGAGTTATCGTCGACAAGAAGTAACCCTTCATAGGAGGGCCTTGATGAATCCCACACCTACGACATGGAATGGAGCAAATGAATTTTTGGAGGTGAAAACAATCTGATGATACAGGGTTCATGGTGGCAATCATGAAAGAATGAAGTGTGAAGGTATTGCAGCAGGTGAGACACAAGTTGGGTTGGTGAATTCTCTGATCGACTTCTCTTGAACATATCGGAGACACTAAAATGGATTGGTAGCATTAACCCAAAAGATGGATGGAACGATGGAGTAATGGTAATATGGCTGGTGAATGAAATAACCCAACCCGACTCAATCATGGTGATGGAGTGAAAGTGTCATGTTCAAGAGTGACTTGCTACCAATAAAGTTTCTTCAAGTTTTCTTCCCAATTTTTCCCCAGTCATTGTTGACCAGTACCTCTTTATTTTTATCAAGCTTGAGGAGGATAACATATGCTAGTTCTGTAATTTGCCCTTCGGGCAAACCCGTCGCTACGTTTTAACGAGCCCAGCGATAGTGAAACTCATTCTTGTCTGTATGGACAAGTTTGTCGCTATTGGTTTTAACGAGTTTAACGACAAAGACAACTCGGTCCTTTTTCAATTTTAGAGAGTCTGAAAAGGGACAGAAAGGAAACTCCAGTAATTCTTTTTCATCATATAATCTCATAAGTCCAAAAAAGTATAAAATAATGCGAAAGGGATGAATTTTTGATAGTTTTAACGAGCCGAACAAGACAAGCGCTCGATCCTTTTGTGTAATAATCCCTCAGGTCCAAAAAGATTAAAATCTAGAGGAGGGATAGCACTCCCGGTAGCTTTAATTAGTTGGAGAGGCTAACTGCTCGGCAATATTTTCATATTTTATGAGTTAGGTGAAAAGAGCTTAAAGGAGACTCGTCTTTGAGGAAAGAGTGATATTTTCGGGTAGCTGCTAATTCCAAGTAAGGTTTGGAATTTTCTAATCATGGAAGTGTCACAAGGATGGCTAACAGAATCACTCCTTTCCTCAAAAGGATAAACAATCAAATGGAGGCGTACGATTGCCTAAACAGAGTGGAGGTGATGGCAAGAACAGGACCAGGGCTCAGAAGCTGATATTAATGCATTCGCAATGGTTATTTACCAGAGGTTGGTTCATTTTTTTTTTATGAGCTCAAACTCTGGGGGAACATTTGCTCATCATTTAGGTTTAATTTTTAACGAGCTTGAACTTCGCATAAAACTGCTTGTGATAATGGTCATTAATATTCAACCCATCGTTAACACTATGTTCTTTTGACAATCATACTACCTGTTCAATTTCTCCATCAAACTGGTTAGAGATGAGAATACATGCTTGAAAAATGAGTTAAAACACTAATACCCTAGTTGAATTACGTGAAAAGTAACTTAAAAGTAGTCTTTTACCCCTCATTTTATCATTTCATTTGAGCTTGAGACTGTTGGAGCTTTGGAGGTGTTTTCCCCCTCGATTTTCACTAGTTGATTCTGAGATATTCTATGGATGATTCTTGGCACCGTCTGGACCAGGTAGGAGCTAAATCTGTGCTCTTCAGTTTCATTCCTTTCTTTTTGAATTCTGAGCATGTTTCCTTGCTTCCCTGAGCCTCTGGGGTTTGAAAAATTCGTTCTACCCTCATCGCACCTTGTGTACATCGAAAGGTGTGATGCACACTGGGCTAGCCACTGGCCAGTTAGTATGTATCATTCCTAGTACACAGCTAGGGTGCGATGGGCGCAAGGAAGGAACTTTGTGCACTGTTTTTCACAGAAATTTTCCCTGTTTTTTTCCAAATCAAGATCCTGACTCTTCTCTTGTTTGTTTTCAGAGATTCATTGGAGCAAAATGGTTGTTACATGATGAGAATGCGAGCATGAAGAAGAGGACACGGTTGCTTTACATGATTCGGGTATGGTAACTGCATTGCGAAACTGCGGTTTGCTCAAGTTCTTCCACATCTCTAGCATGAGGCAACAAATCAACTTGTTGCAATATTTCCTCGATGCATGGGATTCTACCAACTAGTGTTGAAAATAATACTGAGAGGGGGGTGAATCAGTATTATCTAGTCCTTTTAACAATTCTTCCTTATTTATACTTTGAATTATTTTTGCATATCAGTACCATAAAATAATG
>APFE031485268.1:215216-228323 GCA_000404065.3 Pinus taeda
ACCAGTAAGTCACCCAGATAACCAGATCCACAATAATAGAAAACTAAACCCAGAACACCTTCTGTGGCGTCTCCTATGTCACCTCCTGCGGCGTCTCCTGCAGCGCCTCCTGCGGCACCTCCTGCGGCGCCTCCTGCGGCGTCTCCTTTGGCGCCTCTTGCGGCGTCTCCTGCGGCACCTCCTGCGGTGCCTCCTGCGGCGCCTCCTGCGGCGCCTCCTGTGGCGTCTCCTGTGGCGTCTCCTACGGCGCCTCCTGCAGTGTCTCCTACGGCGCCTCCTGTGGCATCTCCTGCGGTGCCTCCTGTCTCTCCTGTGGCATCTCCTGCGGCGCCTCCTGCGGCGTCTCCTGCGGCGCCTCCTGCGGCGTCTCCTGTGGTGTCTCCTGCGGCGCCTCCTGTGGCGTCTCCTGTGGCGCCTCCTACAGCATATCCTGTCACGCCTCCTGCCGCGCCTCCTGTGGTGCCTCCTGTGGCGTCTCCTACGGCACCTCCTGCGGCGTCTCCTGCGGCACCTCCTGCGGCGCCTCCTGCGGCGTCTCCTGCAGCGCCTCCTGCGGCGTCTCCTGCGGCGCCTTCTATGACGTCTCCTGCAGCGCCTTTGCACTTCTGCAGCTACAGCACTCGAGAGATCACCCTTCACAGATTCGCTTTCCACTTCACTTTCATATAGATCGAGCTTTTGAAACAATAACCCAATATTTCAGATCTTAAGATATTCAACCCAAAAGCATACACAAGCCAAATGATCTCCTTTGCTTTATATAGGCAAGCTCTTCCTCAAATCATGGACCAATACCATGTGCCAAAACCATAACAAACCAATATCATCAACTCAATACTAGGGATCAACACGTCTGTGAAGATGCCATGGTCCAAAAACCATAGGTTCAAATTCCAAGAACTAACTACCATGGACCAAAGGTAAGTTTTCCCACATGAAATAAACTTTTCTCTGCATAAAATTCCATGAACTTTTTTCCACATGAAATAAACTTTTACAAACTTTTCTCTGCATAAAATTTTGTGAACTTTTCTCCTGCGTACTTCTTAATTCTCATCATATTGAGAGCCATGCCATGGGTGTTGCCATCAAATACAACATCTGTAACATATAACCATACCAGAAACATAATGCCAATAACCAGGAGTTCCAGATTAGAGGCAAATCCATCCCTTTGACTGTCATGGACATCTGTTTTTTGACCGTTTTATCAAGGCATGGTGCCCCTCTCTCACTATCACATTCCGCACGTGGGGACAAATCCGTGAGGGATTATATTCGCTGATACTGTAGAGAAGGATCTTAGCTGACTAGGGACACCAAGATCAACATCTGAGATGTCACTGACCAGTCCTTGAGGACCATCTTGTTCACCTTCTCTAGACTGGCTGGTAGTGCGGCTCTTCACTTGGCCAATAGGTCTTATATGTAGTATGCCTTACAATGCCTTTAACCGAAGGTGTTCAACTGTTGTGATGCAGTACTTCCGGTGATAAAAGAATATCTTACCAAGGTGAAAAATGGGCAATCTAAGAACTTTGGCTATGGTTCCATTTTGACCACTTTCGACTTGGAGAAGATCCCACTGATGCAGACACAGTACATTTCACTTGGTTTGCTGCCACCGACTAAGCCACGAATGCAGAGATGGGTTGACCTTATGGCACGACATGCTAGTCAGCCACATGCTTCTTTCTCTGATGCTTTCTTTGAGTGGTTCAACCATCAGGAGATGGTTTATGCCGAGTGTCCATATGATAGTATGGATTTCCGGGGCGACCTAGATTTGTTGTTGTCGGTTGGTGAGCAGTGGAGTGTTATAGGTAAAATTTCTGACCATATTCCTATTTATTGCTTTTATAGTGTTCATGTGCTTCCTTTTATCAAGACTAATCAAAACTCATGTGCTCATGCAGATATCGGACCGGTGCGACCAGCAGTGCGCCTGAGAGCACCAGCTGCCGTTCCAGCAGGAGAGGCTGTAGGGAGGGCTGTCCTTCATGACCTGGATGTGGCCGAGACTCTTGTAGCATTGTAGGATCAGATCAAAGTCCTCACTCTTAGTATCTTGGATGTGAGGACTAACGAGCTGCCTATGAGATTACAATGACATAATACTGGCATGCCACATTGATGGACTAGGCTTTTACGCATGATTGCACAGGCAGTGACTTGTTATCACCAACATCATTAGACTAGGGTGCACCCTAGAATTTTGAGTTTTTTGGTCATTTGACCGATTTTGTCTTGGACACAGAACACTATGTGTAAACCATAAACAGTTATATATATATTTTTTTATTTTTGGAGCTTCATTTTGGTTAAGTTACATGATCCTGATGCAAATATTGATGAAATTCTTTTCTTTTATAAATGTCGCAAATGTCTATCTAACACATAATTTTGCCAATGAATCTATTAATGTGTCTAAGTTTCTAGAAATATGTTGATATTGGATATAATTTAACTGTCTTTCCAAAATCCTAACCCTTAGGAACATGCGATAGATAGCTGGATTCCGTAAAGAATAGACATTAATGAGCTGTAGAATGACAAGCTATGAGTCTAACCTAAGAACAAGTCGGCGTATGCCATGTGCAATGGCATCAGAGAGGAGCTCCATCAATGCTCTGTATTCAATGATGTTATTCATTGATCGGTCAATACATACCCCTTTGAAACTCACTAATTCATTGCTTGGATCAAAGATGGCCCAGGCCGCAGAAGGTAGGTTCCGCAAACTATGGCTCACTCTGTCAGCACATCCAACAAATGATTCCAATGGGTTCGACATCTGTAACAAATGCAAAAGTGGATTACCTAACAAAAATGATTACCCATAGCGAAAACAAAAATGTAGCAAAAGCATAGGGGTTACTACACTGAGTCAAGCATAGTAACGCTTAAGGTACAACCCGTTGCGGGGTTGCACTAGTGGAATCCCATCATAATCCACTAACTCGTAGGCTCCTTTTGCTAATACATGCTTAACAATATAGGGGCCCATCCATAAAGACTTGAACTTACCTGCTCCTAGCTTATCGGACTCCTGGTCTTAAAGTAAGACCAGGTCACCTTCTGAGAAGACACGGGGTTTGACATTCTTGTCGAACTACGCCTTGACGCGTTTCTTATGGGCTTCATTAGCCAAGGCGGCATCATGATGGGTTTCATCCAATTGGATTTGTTCCAAGAAACGAGCCTCCTCATGTGAAGTTTTGGGGAGAAGGTTGACTGCGAGCTTGAGGGATGAGATTTCGTACTGAACTGGTAAGATCACTTCCAGGCCATACACCAGTTGAAAGGGTGTAAACCTAGTCGCATTGCTTACCAATGACCGATATGCCCACAAGGCTGAGTACAAGATCAGGTGCCAACTTTGCTTATGGACACAAGTCATCCTTTGTAGCATGCGTTTCAGGACCTTATTGATTGCCTCAACTTGTCCGTTAGCTTGTGCATAATACGGAGTAGAGCTGTCGTGGGACAGTCCTAATTTGTTAGCCAACTCAACCATCATGTGATTGCGAAAATGCAATCCATGATTTGTGACTATAGCTTATGGCACACCGAATCTGGAGACTACATGATTAAAAAAGAAAAGAGAAGTTGTTTCACCACTGTTGTTTAATGTAGGCATCGCCTCAACCCATTTGGTAAAATAGTCTACTACGACTATGATATACCCATGCCCCCCGGTGGAGGTGGGGTTACATGTCATGAAATCTATGCCCCATTTTGTGAATGGCCCATTTGCGACTACTGGCTGCAGTGGCGCGGGTGGTATTCTGGTTTTGCGGTCAAATATTTGACAAGCATGACAACTTCTGACTACGGTTATGGAATCCTTGAACATTGTTGGCTAGAAGTATCTTGCTCATAAAATCTTTTGAGCCGTAGCGTAACCAGATTGATGCCCCCCACACGCACCTAAATGACAATCATTCAGGACTTTTTCAGCCTCCTCATGGGTGAGGCACCTCCGCAGAACTGTATTGATACCATGACGGTAAAGTGTATCACCGATGAGCATGTAGTCTTTTACTTGGTATCGAGTACATCGCTACTCTGAACAGGAGGTATTAGACATATATGTTTGGGTCTTGAGATAGATGATTACATCTCCATACCATGGATCACTTGAAGATATCAGAAACAAAGATTCATTCACGATTGTTGCATTGGATGTTGAATCATTGGACGATGACGAGAGATCGCATAGCAACTCCACGAAAACCAAATCTTTCTTTGATTTGGATTTTACAAATTTGAGATCAAGCTCTTGCAAAATTGCTATCCATTTGGAATATTTTCCCCCTAGTAACTATCGCAACAAGATATAAGTCATAGGGTTGCAATCTGACAAAATGGTAGTTTTTCTCAAGAGAATGTAGTGTCGAAATCTTTGTATCACTTGAACAGCTTTGAGAGCTAGCTTTTCAACATAGGAGTACTTTCTTTCTGCATCATTTAAGTTTCGGCTTAAATAATAGATAGGATGTTCAATTCCATTGTCTTATTGAACTAAAGCCATTTCTATGGTCATATCTGCTACAACTAGATACAGGTTATAGTCTTTTTAATAATCAAGAGCATACATTAATGATGCTTTTATTAGGGATTCCTTTAAAGCATCAAAGGAAGCTTGCGCGACCTGATCCCAGATGAAGGGTACTTCTCTTTTCAACAGATGAGTATAACCTTTAGCAAGTTCGGCATAATTTGGAATGAACCTCCTCAGAAAGTTTGCTTTCCCTTGGAGTTTCTGAATCTAAAGCAAATTGGAAGGTGGAGGCAAATCAATGATCGCTTGAACCTTACATGGGTCGAGACGAATCCCATCCTTTTAGACCACAAAGCCAAGTAAAAAACTAGAACTAACACAAAACACACATTTGTGTGGATTTAGTCATATCTTGTAGTGCCGGCATCGTAGAAATATCACTCTCAAATGCTGCAGATGATCGGTCCACTTTCGCGAGTGAGCTGAAAGATCGTCGAGATATGGTTGAACGATGTTCTTGATGTCATGGAACGCATAACTCATTGCCCTCTAAAATGTTGCCCCTACATTCTTTAAACCAAAGGGTAGCTTGCGGTATGCAAATGTGCCCCACGGACAAATAAATGCAGTCTTTGACTAGTCCTGTGGGCGGATATTTATTTGATTATACCTGGAAAATCCATCCATAAATGAATAGATTTCACATCTGTCACATTCATCAATTACCTGGTCAATGAAGGGTGTAGGGTAGTTGTCTTTTGGACAAGCTTGATTTACATCCCTATAATCGATGCACACTCTAATCGTTCCTTGATTTTTCATTACAGGAACAATATTCAATACTCAATGAGTTAGAGGAACCGAGTAGATAAAACCAACATGGAGAATTTTTTCAACTTCCACCTTGATGTCAGCAGCTCTCTTGGGGTGCACCTGTCGCAGCTGTTGTCGTACTGGTTTAACATCTCGATACATCTCAATTTTGTGTTCAACAATACTCGAGTCGATGCCTAGCATTTCTCCATATGACCATGCAAATATATCTCTAAACTCGTGAAAGAGAGCATAATATATTTCCAGTTCTGAAGGAGAACAAGATTTGCTGACATGAATAGTCTCTACAGCATTTGGTTTGGTCGAGATATTGATGGTGATAGTCTCTCCAATATTGGACAAGTTTCACTCGGAATCCACTGTATTTACAGTATTCGATAGGAAATCAAATACTGAAGGATGATCAAGGTCATTGGAATATTATTCTTTATATTCTAGAAGATGGGAACAATGGTGGTAATCTTCCCATGGTGGCCCGTCAATCATCATTGATTGAACAATTACTTCGTCTGTAGAATGTACATGCGACCAAGGATCTGAATGGTTACCATATTCCTTAAACTTGTCTATCCAAATGCTTGAGGAGCATTGATTTGGGTTCACCTCCCATGCCGAAAACATTGATTGCTACAATATTTCTATTGGGCTTGGAGGTCAAACCTCGCGATGATCCATGCTAACATTGTTATCGGATATCTTCTGAATGGAAGACACCATATTGTAGGTTCCCACCATGGCCACTTCGCCAGATCGTTTGGAGGCAGTAGGGCAAAAGACCCCATTAATGTAGGGTCTTTTAGTAGGCCTACTCCGATATTTTGAAGCGAATGAGAGCTCCCGTGGATCATTGGAATGCTTCCTGTAACTTGTGAATTGTTGGGGAGAAATATTTGTTGGTCGATGATTGTAATTCCTCCTTGGAAAGGAAATGCAATATTTCTAAAGTATGTTGACACAGCAGTGGCCATAGCATATATCCAGGGCCTCCCCAGTAGGATGTTGTAATCGAGGTTTTCGTTGATAACTTCAACATCAATTTCTACTGTCTTGCCCCCCAGTTCGACTTGCAAGTTACATAAAATCCTAAATGGAGTGTATGTTCGTCCATCAAATGCTTTCAATGTCATTGACGATTGGGACAAGGGTGATGAGCCCAAAGCTTTCCAGCAACTCATCGGCATAATACATGTAGATTCTCCCTCATCAATAATCGTTCGATGAGCAGTTTTTGTTGAGGGATTTCACTTGAATAAGGAAAGAAAGTTGAGCTGGTAACTAAGGGTCATATCCTTTATGATTAAAGGCCACAAGATTGGAATCCGCTGGGTCAATCCCACCTATTACTGATAATAGAGCTTGCTTTTGGGAGGGGCAATTTTGCAGTACCTCAAGTGTCGACATAGTGGACGGAGGTTGGGCCACGTCCTCTACTATATTATAATTCTGTGCTGCTCTGGCATGAGGATTAAATGTTAATTTGTGTACTACTCCCTTTGGCGGCTTTATCATTAGCTCAGGAATGATGGGTGGCACAACTTCGATCGAAGTTGTTGTTGAACTACTAGGTTGATCAGTAGCCTTGTTGTTCGACAGCTGTGGATTCCTGTAATCTTTATTCCTTGTCGATGTCAAAGCATCATTTTGTTGTTTTGAAATGGACAACATAAGCACTTGGGATGGGGAAGCATTGCCACTAGCAACCAGATTGGTTCCTGGGTTTGGAAATGCATCAGTCAATACTGCTAAGGTTTTTGAACTCTTAAAATGTTTTCTAACTTCAACTTTATGTGGGCAATCTCTCGTCCAATGATCCTCATCACATATCTGACACCCTGCAGGAGGTTTCCTTTTCCCATAAGGGTTTGCAGAATATTTTTCAGGAGACGTCCCCTCCTGTTTCTTCTTTTTCCCTTTCTTTTTCTTCTTGCCCCTTGGTTGCTTCGGTTCTTTGCATTTGTCAGTCGACATTCCATTTACTTCTGAGGAAAGAAGTTCTTCATTTGCATTTTGATAAGAAATCTTACGAGCTTTCTTAGTTGTAGCCTTTGTCAATTTCGTGCTTGTCGTACCTATCACGCCATCGCCAGCATGAGAGTCCTTGTTTGATTTAGGAGGAGGAATGGAAAATTCTGGTCTAGGAGCATCAGGGGTTTTGTCATAAAGTGTGCCAGAATGAGTATAGATCGAGCCTAGATATTGTGCACGAGCAATGACTTGCTCTTCAGTGACGACCCCTCCCTTTGCCACATCTTCTGTTATAGAAGGTAACAATGACTTAATAAACCATTCAGCTAACAGCTGATCAGGAACATATGTTTTTACCATTCTACGATGACGTCGCCACTCATGGATATGATCAAATATATGAGTCGTTGTCATCTGTTTGAAATTGGTAAGCAGCTCTATTCTTGTTTCGTACCTTATAGGTAATTGAAAATGGGTTAAAAAGGTTGTGGCAAGGGCGTTGAAGTTATCAAATGAAGCTCTAGGAAATTCAATGTACCATTTTGCTGCCAGACGAGTTAACACCTAATCGAATCATCATTTCGAGTGTTGGATGAACACCACAGATGAAAGGTCACCACATGATTCAACGGGTCTTCACCCAGATTTCCATTAAATTTAGGAATATCTTATGGAAGTTTGTGAGGAATCACTAGCCACCAAGGGGCATAATCAATTGGATCGTTTGTTAGCCAATTTAGATCCGGTAACTCTAAAGTTGCCACGAAGGGAAATTGTTGATTCAGGTTCGGTGAAGCATACCCAGGATACGATGGTATCGCCTGAGTAGTGGGTCTTTGCATAGCAGCATAATGCATTTGATGCTGATAACTTTGGTAAGGTTGATGAGCATAACCATTATGAAATGATTCATGTTCACTGTTTTGAATATACAGTTGCCCATTACTTGCAAAGATTTGTTGCTCAAATCCTCGGTAAGCTTGTTTGAATTGTGGTTGTTGATATTGCACCAGCCATGGTCATGAAACCATTTGTTGTTGTCCAATACTGGCCATTTGACCAAGATGAGGGGTAATAGTACCCATTTGAACCTGGGTCGCTCCGGTTAGGGAGCCACTAATTAGGGATTGTGGCTGTGTCATGGAGATAGGAGGCTGTTGTATTACAACCTGAGAAACTTGAGATTGGCATACAACAGGCAACGCTTGTACTTGTGACACTATCATAATGGCCGGTGTAGTGGGGATATTTGACACAGGTAAGCTTTGCTGCATTGAGTATACAACTCTTGTTTGTTGAGGTCGCATTGGCACCCAACCGCTGGATGTAATTCCAGCATGACTTGAATTTTGTTGCGAACTCCCATATGGTTTTTCTCCCAGAGGAAACAATGAAAGGGTATACTGCCCCCCATATGGTGGCAATCTAGTGCTCAAAGGAAGAATTGGCCTTTGGGGACAGGACTGCCCAAATTGATATTGTTGCAATGGATCAATTTGTTGAGACTCAACATAAGAGATTCAAGATATTATTCTGGACAAACAAACAGGAACAGACCATATTGTCGAAACAATCCCTGGATGGACTCCATCTAGCGGTTGAGAGCTAGTTGCAACAGATAGTATATCGACAAACATTGTTGGAGTAGCAGTAGGAGGTTCTGTTGCTGCTGCATCAGATGACATAGTCCTAGATGTTGACGGTTATTCAAACATGTCTAGTCTAGCCAAGAGATTTCCTAGCAATTCTACAGGAACTTGCGATGAAGGGAGACTAACTTCGGATGAAGAAGGATATAGGGTGATCCCGCCTCCAAAATGCAATGGAGTACTAGATGAAGGATCCTCCACAATCTCTTCTATAGCAATCAAACTAGGTTGGAGAGGTAGACCATCAGGTCTGTAAAATATTTCTGGTGCTGAAGAAGGTATAGGTTCTACAGCAACAAATGTTTGGGGAATAACACGTTCTGAATCAGATGTAGATGGAGCCAGCTCAGGACTAGAAGTGTTTACCGTTACACTAGGATTAGTTCTAATGTCCTGTTGTGGCTACGAAATTTCTTCTGTAGAGGTAGGGATACCAGAAATGGTTGGAGTAATTGGAGTCTCTGAGGATGTCGGAACACTTGTTCTAACCAAACCAGGGGACTTTGATCTGGTTATACGAGTTCGCTTTGTCCGAAATAGTTTCACTTCTGGAGTCAAAGACTGTTGACTTGTAAGTCTCCATGAACGACAAGGTTTCAATTGACATTCTTCCACGATTGCAGATTACTTGATCAAATGAAAATAAAGGGGGAAAATGATTATGAATTTAATGAATTTTAGACACTTTTACACGACTTGCTTTTTCAATTTTAAAGAGTTGAGAAAAAGCAAAAGATGATTCTAGTCGCCTTTGATTTTTAATGAGCTTGAAGTGACAAGTGCTTGGATGGATCCTTTCCTTTAAGGAGTCTGAAAAGGAATGAAAGAGACTACTCTAGAAGTCTAGACAGATGGATTACCAAACCAATCGCAAAACTATAGAATATTTTTTACGGTACGGTAGTCAATCTTCCTGAATGTTGTGTTCAGTGCATTGTGATTGATAGGGTGGCAGACATAGCTTCCTAAGGATAAAGGATATAGCCTATTGTGGTATCCCACTATATACTTGATGGTACATGGGAGCACAAGTCCGTACTGGCACTTGTCATCTGAAAGAGGAGGAATCACCCAACCTATGATTAAAGAAATAGTTGCCAGGCTTTATGACACCAGAATATGTATCTAGCCTAGACTTCTAAATGTTGTGCATTAGGTTCCAAAGTGTTTTTATGTTCATTGAATTTATTTTACAGTTGATCTTTCTTAAGAAGTTTGCCTTTCAAGTTCACCATGTGGTGTAGATATACAATTCCTAAAATGTAAAGATGATAAACAATTGTTTAATCTTCTTTTTGCAATGAAAATCCTAGCTACTAAGGAAAGAGAAGCAGAATTCTTTCAACAAAGAGCAGAGAGCACACACTAGATGCACTGTCCTAAATCAAAATCAACAAGCAGTTTAAATGAAAATGCACGTGCATGTATTTGTTTTTGCTTTCTTAATGTGTGAATGACAAAAATAATGCTAAGTACAAATTTGAATCATTTCAAGCGACAGTACTAACGATTTTTCTTTTCAAAAAAATGAAAGGAAGATAATGACGACACTTCGCGGTTTTGAATTGAAAATTGCTTTCAACACTTGAAAAACTACTAATTCAAATCAAATAGAAGAGTAACAGTGTAATCAACCATCAAGAACAATAGAATTCTTTTCTTTGACTTAAAACAACACTTGACAATAGCTTGATTACGCTACTTCTTTGTAAAAGAGGACCATAAATGGAAAACAATACGTAAAAACATTTACAGTTCTTTGTACTATGGAGGCTGAATCATGCAAAGGAAGGGAGTTTCTACAGAGGCATACTGATCACAGACAACAAAACTCCTTAATAAAGCTGAAGAGAGTGAACAAAAAACCAAAATCTGGAACTAGAACAGGTCTTATCTGATCATCGCACCTGTAACACAGGGAAAGTGCGATGCATCTCACTTACTACACATGGGAGGTGTGATGCATCTAGATTCCCAAGAGGAGAAGGCGTGATGGTCCAGGGACGAGACTTCAACTTGGTTCTGGGTCATAGTTTGGAGCTTAGTTTAGGCATTTAGGCCGAGCAAATGATAGTCAGTAAATGCAAATCACAGGTGTTGATCTAATGAGGCTACTTGAGCCACCACCAGGGCAATTAGGATGTTTTCAAATCAATTGTTCAATTTATAAAAAAGACTCAGAGATAGACTGAAGCAGCATTGATCTGCTTTGCACTTGCATAGAAAATGTAGTTCAAAGGCTAGTTGGCTTGACTTCAGGCTTCGTCTGTAAGTTTATAAAGCAAACAAATATAGACAAGCAAACAAACTAGTCGCTCCCCGGCGGAGTTGCCATTTTGTTATCAGGAAATCTAGTGTCTATGCAGAGATGCTAGTCCCACTAAGATGGGTAGCTATCCTAGAAACAAACATATTAAAGTCACTTTTGTTTTCCTTTACGCGAAGTATATAGGAGAGGAGCAAAGAATACCAACCTCGATGTTTCGCTTGGTTCTCTACTTGTTCCTTCTCCCCTTTGACAGATCTTTGCTGCTCCTCCCTTGACCACTCCTCTTCAAAGAGTACCTGTAAAGTCAAAGCAACATAATACCTTCAAAGTGCAAAGATCTACAGTCATAAACAATATAGGACTAGAAATATATTGACCACATACATGCATATATTAGCAAACATACAAGAATGTGGAGGAAAACTTGAATAGCTTTATTGATATCGAGATTAGAAGAGAGGATTACAACCCATTGATCTGACCCCGTGTCATCCTCCTAGCATGAAAGCCCTTCTTCACCTCATGAAAAGCTTAGATCACCCAACACTATGATATTCCACCAAGAAACCAACAACAGTTCCTTACAAGATATGATATTCCAGCCTTTGGATCTCTGGGATGAGGGATCCATATATAGATGATTGTAGGGGGTGATTCAGCTTCTGGGATTTGATTAGTGTCTTCTCTCTGATAGTCCTTGATTCCACTTGGAGATTGATGATCTCTTACTCATCCCTGGGCAAATTCAGAGAGGCAAGTGTCATAGGAGAAGTTTCTCGAAGATTCCATGATCATCCACCTTGCAAACTGTCTCTACCATTTGTCTACTCTCACCCATCACACCCTACAAAAGGGCTTTTCAATATGCATCACACTTTTTTCACTAAGTAGGTGAGGTGCAACACACCCTCTGCACTGAGCAGTCTGTATGGTCTAGTTTTGACCAGTTCTGAGCAAATTTCTGTGGAGAAATTCTAGGAGATGATGTAATTAGCTGACCTTGTTCCTTTAGGGCATGAAACAACACATTTAGGGACTCAAGAGCCCTTGGTTTATGGACATATATGATTTGCGGTTGCAGTGCCCAAATATGTCTATAACAGATGCGATAATATATATGTATATATTGGAGATTACAATCAGCAATCTTGATGTCCCAAAGACTTGGCTTTCCCCACTCCAAACTTGCAACGCAATACACTTTGCGGACCCGACACCCTTTCTACCCTGCTCTATAATGATTCAGGTCTAGACTATCAGGGTTTCGGCACTCGGTAGTTCAAAAGGTCCCCTCCATGCTCCACTTGTGATATTGTGATATCAGTTTCGACCGGATATGTGTATGAACCAAATCCAATAAAGTTTTAGGTCTAGAACTATGTTTTGCCGAAGGAAATATCATGATTTATCTATGTAAAACAGAGTTTTGTCTACGGAACTTAACAATGCAATTAAGAGGCTTGCACTTGCCAATATGAAGGGAAAACTCCCCAATAGGTCTAATATTAAGAGTTAATCGAAAAAAATAGGGGTGATTTTAGGGGCGAATGTTCGCCCTTTGGCGAAATTAAGGGGTTTTAAATTTTTAGTGGGCGAATATTTTGTATCATAGTGCATTTTTACAAATCACCTCAAATAGCCCACCTTATTTTAAGGGAGAGGGTAAAAAAGGTAAATTTAGCCCTTGAAATTAGGAGTTACAACCTTCCATTCGCCCATTTTCAAGAATAGGTTTTATTTAAGTGAATCCTATGGGCCAAAGGCCTAAATACCATATTTATAAAAGAGGTATGGTAAATTAATAAAAATATAAATAAATGAGAGGTATGGTAAATAAATAAAGCATTTTTATATTTACTCCATAAGTCACCTTATATACATGCAAA
>APFE031485268.1:237369-348946 GCA_000404065.3 Pinus taeda
ATAACAATAATAATGTAAGGGCACAATAATAACAATAGCGGGCTTCTATGGGGCACAATAGTAACAATATGGGCACTAGATGGGTACATCAATATAATAAGGGGTTGTACTAATAACAATAAGGGGTTACACTAGTAGTATAAGGGCCTAACATCTTGAATCTGTACACATTCTCCAGCCACCATCTTTCTTTGGACTCAACATTGTTGGGATTGTGCAAGGACTCAAGCTCTCTCTGATCAGCCCTTTGTCAAGCAATTATTGCGTCTACTTTCTAACTTCTTCATTTTCTGTAGGAGTAATTCTATAAGCTGCTTTGTTAGGTAGACTTGCTCCAGGAATCAAATCTATATGATGGCTAATTCTTCTAATGGGTGGCAACTTATTTGGAAAATCATCAACAATAATATCACAATAATTCTCCAACATTTCTTTAATTTCAAAGGGTAAATCAGAAATTTTAGAAGTCATTATTAACTTGGGCTTGCAAATCATAGCAAAATTTACCTCATTTTCTTCAATCTGCTTCAAGTATTCCTTTCCTCCTAATAATGAAGTTTTTGGATCGGTCTTCCTTCCTGGTACTTCTTCTTCTTGCAGAGGCAGCAACATATGATTTACACCATCCTTTCCAAACTTGTAGGTGTTTCCTTTTCCATCATGCATGGCTCCTCTGTCATATTGCAAAGGTCTTCCAAGCAATATGTGACACACATCCATTGGCATCACATCACAAACAATTTTATATTTGTACTTGCCCACCTGAAATTCCACTTCACACTATTCATTTAATAATAGTTGATGTCCCTTTTGTAACAATGACGCCTTGTAAGGTGTTGGATGTTTCATTGTTTTAAGCTTCAATTACTCCACCACTTATGTAGAGACCAAATTATCAGTGCTGCCACTATCAATGATCATCTGGCAACATTTCTCTTGGACTTTACACACTGTCCTGAGTAACGTTTTTATTTTTGATGGTTCAACCACCTCCTTTGCTGGCTTGAGCAAAACTTTATTAATTACCAAAGATTCTCCTATCTCTGGTATATTTTCTTCTTCTGCAACTACTGTTGCTGGTGCTTCCCCCTCAGCTCGAGCAACAATGGCATTCCTCTGATTTGTTTATGCATTCTCTGGGCACTCAAAAGCTTTTTGTCCTAGTTTGTTACATCTATAACATGTTATTTCTCTGCCTCTTCCTCTGCCTCCTCTTCCTCTAGGAAAACTCCCTTTGCCTCTTGCATCACCTCCTATGGTTGCATGCTGGGTTGAGTTGCTTCTAGCTCCATCTTTAGGTGTTGTAGATCTCCCTCTACAACCTTGACTTCGCCTTCCTCGGAAAGTACCTCTCCCTCTAGCAGACGGATTCCTCATGAGTTTTTCTTCAACTTTCAGTGCTATCTGATAAGATTCCTCTACTCTTTTAGGAGACAGTAGACTTATCTCATTTTGAATGTCCATCCTAAGGCCATTCACATATCTAGCCACCTTCTCATATGTATCCTAGGCTTCTCCAGCTCTTATGCTTACCTTGTAGAATTACTCTGTGTATTCTTTCATTGTCGAAGACCTTTGTCTAAGATTCTACATCTTTCTAAACAACGTTTGCTAATAATTACTTGGAAGAAACTTACCTCTTAGCTTTGCTACCATCCTACTCCAATTCCTGATTGGATGCTTGCAAAGTCTTTTCCTTTCTGCTTGCACACCATCCGACCAAAGCGCTACATGGCCTTTTAGCTTAGTGACAACAAACTTCACTTTCTTCTAATATTTTGTTTCTTCATAGTCAAAGAATTTCTCCATGCCATTAATCTAGTCTATCAATTCTTCTGGATTCAGTCCTCCTTCATATATTGGAACCTCGGTCTTTGGCCTAGCTGTAGATCTCAATACTGACGGAAAGAACCTCATCTCAGGAGTAACTGCTACAGTGTCCTCCTCTGCAACTTTAACCTCAGGTTCACTAACATCTCCATCATCTATGTTTCTACCTATTGTTGATGCATCCAACCTAGCTTGCATATGTTGCACAACTTCCATTTCTTCAGTGTTTGCAACAGGCCATCCTCTTCCACCACGTCCACGTCCTCGTCCTCTTCCAACTTTGAAAGCCATATTAACTTTCCTTCTCCTACTTCTGAGATTCAATTTAGTATCAAAAGGGGGCTCTGATACCACGAATGGTGGTGTGGGTGTAGGCAACATGGACAACCTCTCAATTCTGGTTACAATTTCATCAATATCAGGCCAAATTTCTCCCTCTGTTTGTATTGGTGTATTAGTCATTTACTGTTAACTAAAAGCCTCGTGTATTCTCCTCTGATCGCTCCAACAATTGTTATCAACAGTATTTCTCACACAAAGCTCTTATCCTTTATCAGGACTGTAATTCCAAAGGAATGATAGTAATACACTATTGTTTCTTGTAAACAAGTGGAAATGCCTTTATAACACAATATACACAATCGGTGGGGTTTTGTTTGAAAGGAACAAAATACAATATTGGTGCTTTATATCACTATCGCGGCTTATAAATAGTCTTGTGTTAATTCCGAAGAATTAACACTATTGGGGCTTTTATATTCAAAGTATCGTAGTATACGCAATATACACTATCGGTTCTTTTATGGTCCTTGCCACTTCCTTCCTCCGATGTGATAATATATATGTATATATCAGAGATCATAATTGGCGATCCTGCTATCCCAAAGAATTGGCTTCCCCGGCTCTGAACTTGTGATGTGATACACTTTGCAGACCCGACACCCTTTCTACCCTACTCTATAATGATTCGGGTCCAGACTATCGAGGTTTCAGCACTCGGCTGTTCTAAAGGTCCCCTCCATGCTCCACTTGCGATATTGTGATATTGGTTTGGACCTGATATGGGTATGAACCAAATCCAACAAAGTTTTAGGTCCGGGACTATGTTCCGCCAAAGGAAATATCACGATTTCTCTGTGTGAAATAGCGTTTTGTCTATAGGCTTAACAATGCAATTAAGAAGCTTGCGCTCACCGATATGAAGGGAAAAATCCCCAACAGGTCAGTAATATTAAGAGTTAATTGAAAAACAACGATTGAATCTCCATTAATACACGATGAAAACAATAGGATTAGAACTGTTACATGCATAAAATACCAGTTAACAAGGAGTCATTAATTCCGATGAACACAGAGAGATTTTTCTTCCCAAATGATAATGCTTCTAGGCTCTCCTCTCTGAGAGTCCCATTGTTTCTTATTTATAATTAATAGATAATACTTCTCCGCCTTTATCTTATACAAAAGCATGGTTTTTACAAAAGTGATTTAAAGCAATAAAGCTACTAGAACTTATCATAAAGCAACTTATTACAAGATCTTTTTTCTTAATTTTATCACTCTCCTAATCTAGAAAAGCATGAACCTTGCTGGCTAAAGGAACCCACTACCTTGCCCTTAGATTTTTTTTGGATTTGTGGAATATGTTTGAAGATTTTTCCCTCTAAGTCACATGCTCCTGCATCAGAGTCTATGAAATCATGACTAACATTTCTTTTGTTCTTATCAGGAGTTTCCTTTACTACCCTTTCACCATTAGAAGCATTTCTTGTAGCAACTTTGTGAAATCTATTTTCAAATCTTTCATGTTGCGTTTAAGTTTTTCTTCCATACCATCCATCTTAGCTTCGATGCCATCCATCATAGCTTCCATTGCATTATTTAAACCATCCATCTTAGCTTCCACGTCTTTCTTTAAATCACCTATCTTAGCTTCCATTACATCCATCTTAGCTTTTGTTACTTTTTGTGAGAGTTAATTTTGTTTCACTTGGTCTCGTAATTTTGATATATCATATTCCATTTCTTCCTCTTCTTCATGAGTCATGCTAGCGCTTTCAGTTTTCTTACTAGGTGTTTCCATTTTCTTTCTTTCAGGCATCAATTAATGATAATAATGCTTCACTATGGCCTTTTAATTATTTAAAACTAAATTTTTAGACCAAGCTTATAAAAAAAAAAAAAAAAAAACTACACACCTTTTTTCACTTTGTAGGAGATCGATATTAAATATGTTGTATCTCTATAATTTTGAATCTCCAAGGTCTGAAATTTCCCCCTGGAGTAGCTCTCTGAGTCCTCTTTCCAACCCCGCAATTCTGATAAAGATTGGATTCTACAAGGAAGAGTTATGCCAAATCTTCCACAACGACATGATTATAGATTAGTTTTGTAGAGCAAACTTGTACGAAGTACCACCTATCACTGTTTCAAACATAGGACTTGAAACTAATACAATAATACTAAAGGTCATCCTCTTTCTGTAAAATATTACAAAATTTCAATCTGATTCTCACAGAGAAATTTATGAAGATTTTCTCGAGGTCACCCGTTTCAGATATAATTTGAGAGCCTGCAAAAACCCTAACTTCCTTGGATCGTATCTCTGAAAATATAGTGAGACAAGATCTGAAATTTGGACTTGAGTTGCAATGTAAAAAAATGTTCCATAAATATATCAACGCATCATGAAGCCATCACACAAAATATACATAAGATTTACATGGAAACCCATATGAGAGAAGACCACAAATCTGTCGGCTTCTTTACCTTTATTTCATTACATAGATTTTCACGCTCTAACTTGTTGGAGGAATCCACCCCCAAGATATGGAAGATGCTACCTATAATAGGCCACAACCTAATTAAGGGACAAACGTCAAAGGTATGTAAGAAACGTTTATGGAACTAGCTCAAAAAATAGAGGAAAAGAGAGATCAACACCTTCAAAAGTATGCCTCTTTGAGGCGGAAACCTCCTTTACATTACACAAATGAAACATTCTTGGATGATGCAAATGACAAGACCTCATTTATATACAGGAGCCTAAGGGATAACAATATAATCAAAGCTGAAATATCAATATTATTGTAAGGGCACAACAATAACAATAATAATAAGGGAATACACTAGTATCATAGGGACCTAACATTCCCCTCTACCTCAAAACAGTGTTATCGTCAATGCTTGAGTAGTTATGGATGTTTCTATATAAAATTATCATCCTCCCATGTAGAATATTCAATGGATAATTTCTTCGACTTGATGAGATACTCTGAAATTGATCGATTTTGCAATTGTCAAGTTCCTATTTCTATGACTGCTTTAGGTTCCAATATGATTTTTCCTTCCTCGTCAAGCTTTGGAAATATTGTTTGAACTAGGATATTGTCACCTATAACCTTTTTTAAGTATGAAACATGGAAAAATAGGTGCACTCATGAAGATTCAGGAAGTTCCAATTTGTATGCCATAGTGCCAATATTTTGCAACACCTTATACAGACCATAATACTTTAGTGATAATTTATTATCCTTATTAGCTTGTTTGAGGGACATTTGTTTGTATGGTTGTATTCATAGAAATACCCAATCACCTACATCAAAAAATATTTTGTTGTGATGTTGATCTTCCAGTTGTTTCATTCTATTCTATGCCAAAGTGAGGTTATCCTTTAAGAGTTGGAGAAATTTTTGTTGATTCTGTATGTGATCTTCCATTGCTTGAACCTTAGAATTTTCTCTTAAATATGATGTGACGGATGGTGGATGATATCCATAAAGTGTCATAAATGGGGTCATTTTTGTTGCAGTATGGAAGGAATTGTTATACCACCATTTAGCAAGAGGAAACCATTTGACCCATTGTGTCCATTTATCAAATACAAAGCAACGAAGATATCCTTCCAAACATTTGTTCTCTACCTCATTTTTCCCATCAGATTGAGGATGATAAGGTGATCTATGAGCTAACTGAGTACCCAGACAAGAAAATAATTCTGTCCAAAAATTTTTAGTCAAAAAAGGATCTTTTTCACTCACAATAATCTTTGGGTTTCCATGTAGCGTTTGAATTGTTTCCATAAATGCAGTAGAAAATGTGTTGGATTTAAATGGATGAGTTAATGCACAAAAGTGTGCATACATAGTAAGTCTATCAAATACCATCACGATGACTCTCTTTCCTTTGGACTTCGGTAAAACTCTGATAAAATCCATTGAAAACTCCTCCCAATGTTGACTTGGAATGGATAAAGGTTGTAATAGAACTAGGGTCTTAATTGTCTCAACTTTATTTTGTTGGGAGATAAAATATTCTGCCATAAACTTTTGAATATCATATTTAAGGCCATCCCAAAAAGATTCCTTCTTAACCAGGTTGTAAGCTTTTTAAAATCTTGAATTTCCTCCTAAGGGAGATGTGTGCAATTCACTAAGAATATTTCGTTTGAGTTGGGAATTCTTAGTAAGGTATAAGTGATCTTTGTACCATAACGAATCATTCTTCTAGCTAAATGTATCAGATGTACTAGAATCTTGCCGCAACTTTTGAATGGGTTCCCAAACTTCTTCCTCACTCTTCCATTCATCCCTTGCTTCGTTTATCAAATGTGGCTAGATAATAGAAATGGCACAAAGCAATGCTTCCACATCCTCATCCTTTCTTGAGAGTGCATCTGCACCAACATTTTGCTTCCCTTTTTTGTAGATGATTTCAAATTCATAACCCAACATCTTTGTGATCCATTTTTCTACTCTTCTGAAGATAATATTTGTTCTCAAAAGTATTTAAGACTATCATGATCTGTATTTATCTTCATATTGCATCCCATTAGGTAAGGTCACCATTTCTTAAGTGCATGTAGTATTACCAACATTTCCTTCTCATAAATAGCTCTATGTAAATTTTCTCCTTTGATTGGTTGACTTTTGAAAGCAATGGGTCTTTCTTCTTGCATTAAATCACGACCAATTCCACATTCCACACTCCATAATAAAGCTTTCTTTGAAGTCTGGCGTAGCTAAGACTTGTGCCTGGAACATTGCCTCTTGAAGATGTTCAAAGGCCTTCATTGCTTCTGGAGTCTAAGAAAATTCATCTTTATTCAGTAATGTTGTTAGAGGTGCTGCTATTCTCCCATAATTCTTAGAAAACTTGCGATAATACCCTATCAACCAAACAAATCCTTGTAGATGCTTTATGGATGTGGGGATTTTCCATTCCTTAATGGATTTAATTTTTCTAGGGTCTACCTTGACACCTTCGTGAGATACAATATGACCCAAATATGCCACCTCTTGTACTCCAAAGAAATATTTGGATTTTTTTTCATATAATGGTTTCTCCTCCAATAGTTTGAGCACTCTGTCAACATGTTGAACATGATCCTTCAAAGACGTGTTGTAGATTAGTATATCATCAAAAAATACTAACAAAAATTTTCTAAGGAAGGGTTTCAAAATGGAATTCATCAAACCTTGAAATGTAGAAGGTGCATTGGTAAGGCCAAAAGGCATGACCAAAAATTCATAATGACCCTCATGATTTCTAAATGTTGTTTTCAGACTATCTTCAGTCTTCATTTTGATTTGATAATATCCTAAATGAAGGTCTAACTTGGTGAAGTAAATCGCTCCATACAATTAATCAAATAATTCATCAATGATAGGAATGGGGAATTTATCTTTAATAGTGATCTTGTTGAGATCCCTATAATCTGGACACATGTGCCTACATCTTTCTTGTGCACCAATACTACTGAAGTAGAGAAAGAACTTAACTAGGTTGAATTATACCAGCCTCTAGCATTTCTACAACCATACATTCAATTTCACTCTTTTGGGCATAGAGATATCTGTAAGGCCCAATGTTTGGAGGAACACTTCCTAAAAGAAAATGAATAGCATCATCATGATCATGAATAAGTGGGAGGCCTTTGGGAGTCTCAAATAGCCTGGAAAGATTGTCCAAGAATTTTTGGAGATATGGATAAGTAGATGATTCTAATGTGGGGACCTCTAGCAAACATAATTATGAAATTATGCCTCATTGTTCCTTCTTTGGAAGCTTTGTCATGCTGTTAGAGCTTATTATCTTTCCTAGTTTCCCTCTGATACCCCTTAGTTCAAGTTCCTTTCCTTTCGAAACAAATTTGAAGAAAATTTCTTGAAAATTAAATTAGCCATTGGACTCCTAATACAACATCAACATCGCCCATTGGAATAGAAAGCATTGGACTGTTCAACACATATTATCCCATGGATAGCCTCATATTATGGCACTTTCCAAGAAATTTGTGGTTCCTCCATTTGCAACCATCACTTGACACTCTAGTACTAGCTATAGGAAGAAATTCAATTCCTTGGCTATCTTACAATGAACAAAATTATGGGTATTGCCTGATTCAATCAACACTATTAACTTTTTCTTATTGGTATGTCCTTCTATATTGATAGTTTGAGGAGTGGTAATTCTGGCCAATGAATTACAAGATATGGTCGAATTCATTTCTTATTTCTCTAGGGTTTATTCCTGGTGTGTACCCTCTTCTTTTGATGTTTATTATTCCTTTTCTTCGTCCTCTTCATAATCTATGTAAAATAATTTATTCTCGGCACACTGATGACCTTTAGTGTATTTTTTATCACTACTGTAACAAAGTCCTTTAGCTCTTTTTTCTTACAATTGTTGTGGTGTCAACCTTGTAGGTTGTTGAAGGCTAGGGGAAACAACACTTCCCTCTTTATAGTTGTGAGTGGTAGGCTTTCCTGTTGCCGTAATTTTTCTTTCATTTTTTCTTGCCAACGCGAATGCCTTCTCCAATGAATCAGGTTCCCAAAGGTGAACCTCATGTTGGATGTTATAATTTAAAGTCCCTATGAAAAAATCAATCCTATGCTCCCATGGATTATCGTTTACCCTTATATTGAATTTTTGGAAGTCCTCAATGTGCTCTACCATTGAACCCTTTTGTTTGATATTTATCAATTTCCTAACAAAGGTGTTGCTTTTTGTATCCTCATAATGTGCTATTATTTCTTCCATAAAAATTTCCTAGGTGACAATTTGTTTATGAGGAAAAAGCTATCAATATCATACAAATTGATTGGGTTCCAAACATAAAGTTGCAATGCCTACCTTTTGTGTGCTTTGCACATTATGGAGATTGAAATATTGCTCCATTTGTAGTATGCATGTTATGGGATCCTTGTCATCGAAATTCCTCATATCGATCTTTGAAACATGGTGGGTCTTCAATCCAATGTTACAGTCTAATGGTGGCCTGGGTGTAGGCGATATGGATAGCCTCTCAAATCTAGCTACAATTTCATCAATATCATGCCAAATTTCTCCCTCTATTTGTATTGGCATATTAGTCATTTACTGTTAACTGACAACCTCATGGATTCTCCTTTGATCACTCAAACAATTGTTATCGACGGTATTTCTCACACAAAGCTCTTATACTTTACTGGGACTGTAATTCCAAAGGAATGACAGTAATACACTATCGTTCCTTTTAAACAAGTGGAAATGCATTCATATTTCAATTTACACGATCGAAGGGGTTTTGTTCCCAAGGAACAAAATACAATATTGGCACTTTATATCACTGTCATTATAAACATTCTTGTGTTAATTCTGAAGAATTTACACTATCAACGCTTTTATATTCAAAGTATTGTGGTATACGCAATATACATAATCGACACTTTTATGGTCCTTCTTCCTTCCTTCCTCCGATGAGATAATATATATGTATATATTGGAGATCGCAATCGGTGATCTTGATGTCCCAAAGACTTCACTCCCCCCGCTCTGAACTTGCGATGCGATACACTTTGCGGACTCGACACCCTTTCTACCCTTCTCTATAATGATTCGGGTCCGTACTATCAGGATTTCGGCACTTGGTGGTTCCAAAGGTCCTGTCCATGCTCCACTTGTGATATTGCGATATTGGTTCAAACCCGATATGGGTATGAACCAAATCCAATAAAATTTCAGGTCCCGAACTATGTTCCGCCAAAGGAAATATCATGATTTCTCTATGTAAAACATAGTTTTGTCTACGGGAGTTAACAATGTAATTAAGAAGCTTGTGCTCACTGATATGAAGGGAAAAATACCCAATAGGTCTAATATTAAGAGTTAATCGAAAAACAATGATTGAATATCCATTAATACATGTGGAAAACAACAGGATCAGAACGAATACATGCATAAAATACCAGTTAACAAGGAGTCATTAATTCTGATGAACAGAGAGATATTTTTCTTCCCAAATAATAATGCGTCTAGGCTCTCCTCTCTGAGAGTCCTGCTATTTCTTATTTATAATTAGTAGATAAGCCTTCGTAGCCTTTATCTTGTACAAAAGCATGGTTTTTACATAAGTGATTTAAAGCAATAAAGCTACTACAGGTTATCATAAAGCGACTTATTACAAGTTGATCTTTATTCTTAATTTTATCATTATCCTAAGCTAGAAAAGCATGAACCTTGTTGGATAAAGGACCCCACTCCCTTTCCTGTAGGTGTTTTTGGATTTTTAGAATATGTTTGAAGATTTTTTCCCACTAAGTCACATGCTCCTGAATCAGACTTCTGAGGACAAAATTCTTCATGGGCTCCTATCCATGAGTTCATCTACAAAACTGCCCAGTTTCTATATCATGTCTTCTATAACCTGTGTAGATTCAATGGTCAGCTAGTCCTTCCACTTTACAAAATACTCGAAGTAATCTTATCCACTTGTTTTCTTGAACACCTTCTTGTCCAGAATTATTTCTGGATGCAAATTCTTCGCTATGGGTAACTGTTTTACCCAGTCAATCTCTTGGATCATTTGATTTTGTGTTGTATCATTTACATTTTCACCTTCATATTTGTATAGGTCTGCAACATTAAGAATTGGTGATATTCCAACATCAGGGAGTAACTCAATCTCATAGGCATTTGCAGAAAAATTCATTAATACTCTGCACGGTCCAATTTTCTTGAACTTCAATTTATTATACTCCCTCTTCGGAAACCTCTCCTTTCTGAGATGTGCTAAAACCAAATCCCCAACTTCAAATTTCACCTCTTTTCTCCTCATATCTGCTCTAGTTTTATGCTTGATGTTGCTATCCTACAGCTGTTGCTTCACTTGTTCATGTATTGCCTACATTTCTGAAGCAAAGTCTTCACCCTCTGCACTTCTCATATCTTCTTTTCCCAAGTTTCTTAACTTATCTACTCCTCTTGGATGAATTCCATAAACAATATGGAATGGAATCTATCCTATACTCCTATTAGGTGAGTCATTATATACATACATAGCTTGTGCCAATACTTGATCCCATTACTTTGGATGTTTTGCAGTAAGGCTCCTTAAAATATTGCCTAAACTCTTGTTCATCACTTCAATCTGTCCATCAGTTTATGAATGATAGGTAGAGCTGAAACTTAATTTATTTCCCAGCTTCTTCCATAGTGTCCTCTAGAAATGTCCAACAAATTTGGAATCCCTGTCTGAGACAATACTTTTGGGAAATCCATGCAATTTTACAATCTCCTTAAAAAATAAATTAGCAATGTGAGAAGCATCACTAGTTTTATAACATGGAATAAAGTGTGCCATTTTCGAAAATCTGTCCACTACAACAAAAAATGAATTATTACCTCTTTGAGTCTTTGGTAAGCCCAAAACAAAATCCATACTTACCATATCGCAAGGCCCAACTGGAATTGGTAATGGAATATACAAACCTGTGTTTTGGCTCCTTCCCTTTGCATATTGACAGATTTTGCAAGTTTTCACATACTTCTCCACTTCAAATTTCATTTTCGGCCAGAAATAAAATCTATTTAGCTGCTCATAAGTCTTCTCTATGCCAAAATGTCCTACAAGTCCTTCATTATTTTTTTCTTTGATTAAATTCTCCCTCATTTGAATAGTTTGGTATGCACAGCTGATTTTTTTTAAATAAAAGTCCATCTTGTAAGAAGTAATCCAACCATTTACTCCTATCCACCAAAATAGGAGTTCTACAAGCCTCAAATGCCTCTTTAAAATCTGAATATATCTCATATAATTCCTTAAGAAAATCAAAACCCAACACTTGGATTTGACTCTCTTGAAGAAATACATTTCTCCTACTTAAGGCATCTGCAGCTTTATTTGATTGCCCATTTATATGCTTCAAAACAAAATGGAAACCTTGAAGATACTCTACCCATTTAGCATGTTTTTGGCTGAGTTTTGGTTGCTGCATTATAAGCTATAGTGCATGGTTATTTGAATAAAGGATGAATTCCTTCGACATTAAATAATGCCTCCATTTTTTTAGTGACTGCACAACTGCGTAAAAGTCCTTGTCATAAGAAGAATACTTCCTTTTTGAATTATTCAACCTTTCACTAAAATAGGCTATTGGTCTATCTTCCTCTCTTAAAACACCTCCAATTGTTTCTCCGCTAGCATCACACTCCAGTTGGAAAGGCTCACTAAAATCAGGTAGAACCAAAATAGGCTTTTCAGTGATTTTCTTCTTTAACAACTGAAAATTCTTCTCTTCCTCAATAATCCATCTAAATGGTTCTTTATCCTTCTTTATGGTCTCAATGGTTGGTGCATTAATATTACTAAAATTCTTGATGAATTTTCTATAAAAACTAGCAAGACCATGAAAACTTCTTACCTCAAAAACACTCTTGGGTGAAAGCCATTCCATGATTACCTTGATCTTCTCTGGATCCATTTTCAGCCCTTCAACAGAAATAACAAAACCCAAGTATACTAGCTCCTCTTTCATGAATGAACACTTCTTCAAATTTAGCAATAATTTCTCTTGTTGCAACCTTTGTAAGACATAATTCAAATGCCTCATATGCTCTTCTTTAGACCTGTTGTAAACTATTATATCATCCAGATATACTATTACAAATTTACTAATGAAATCTTTAAAAACTTCATTTATGAGTCTCATAAATGTAATATGTGCATTTGACAACCCAAAAGGCATTACTCTCCACTCATACTGTCCCTCATTTGTCTTAAAAGTGGTTTTCCACTCATTCCCTTCTCTTATTCTTATATGATGATACCCACTTTTAAGATCTAGTTTTGAAAAATACTTTGCTCCACTCAAGCAATCCATTAAACCTTCAATTCTAGGCATTGAAAATCTGTACTTGATTGTGATTTTATTGATGGCTCTTGAATCTGTACATATTCTCCAACCTCCATCTTTCTTTGGACTCAGCACTGTTGGGACTACGCAAGGACTCAAGCTCTCTCTGATCAACCATTTGTCAAGAAATTCTTGCACCTATTTTCTAACTTCTTCATTTTTTGTATGCATCATTCTATAAGCTTCTTTTTTAGGTAAACTTGCTCCAGGAATCAAATCTATATGATGTCTAATTCTTCTAATGGGTGGCAACATAGTTGGAAAATCATCAACAATAATATCACAATAATTGTCCAACATTTCTTGAATTTCAATGGGTAAATCATAAATTTTAATAGAAGTAATTATTACCTTGGGCTTGCAAATCATAGCAAAATTTACCTCATTTTCTTCAATCTGCTTCAAGTATTCCTTTCCTCCTAATAACAGAGTTTTTGGATCAATATTCTTTCCTGGTACATCTTCTTCTTGCAGAGGCAGCAATGTATGATTTACACCATCCTTTCCAAACTTGTAGGTGTTTCTTTTTTCATCATGCATGGCTCCTCTATCATATTGCCAAGGTCTTCCAAGCAATATGTGACACACATCCATTAGCATCACACCACAAACAATTTTATATTTGTACTTGCCCACCTAAAATTCCACTTCACAATGTTCATTTACTAACAGTTGATATCCCTTTTGTAACCATGACACCTTGTAAGGTGTTGGATGTTTCATTGTTTTCAGCTTCAATTTCTCCACCACTTATGTAGAGACCAAATTATCATTGCTGCCACTATCAATGATCATCTGGCAACATTTCCCTTGGACTTTACACATTGTCCTGAATAAAGTTTTTCTTTGTGATGGTTCAACCACCTCCTTTGATGGCTTGAGAAAAAATTTATTAATTACCAAAGATTCTCCTCTCTCTGGTATATTTTCTTCTTCTGCTACTGTTGCTGCTGGTGCTTCCCCCTCAGCTTGAGCAACAACTACATTCCTTTGATTTTTTTCTGCATTCCCTGGGCACTCAAAAGCTTTGTGTCCTAGTTTGTTACATCTATAACATGTTATTTCTCTGCCTCTTCCTCTAGAGAAACTCCCTCTGCCTCTTGCATCACCTCCTATGGTTTCATGCTGGGTTGAGTTGCCACTAGCTCCATCTTTAGGTGTTGTAGATCTCCCTCTACCACCTTGACTTCCCCTTCATCAGAAAGTACCTCTCTGTCTAGTAGACTGCTTCCTTATGAGTTTTTCTTCAGCTTTTAGTGTTATCTGATAAGATTCCTCTACTGTTTTAGGAGACAACAGACTTATCTCATCTTGAATGTCCATCCTAAGGCCATTCACATATCTGGACACCTTGTCATCTATATCCTAGGCTTCTCCAACTCTTATGCTTACCTTATAGAATTCCTCTGTGTATTCTTTCATTTTCAAAGACCTTTGTCTAAGATTCCGCATCTCCGTAAACAAGATTTACTGATAATTACTTGGTAGAAACTCACCTTTTAGCTTTGCTACCATCCTACTACAATTCTTGATTGGTTTCTTGCCAAGACTCTTCCTTTCTGCCTGCACACCATCCCACCAAAGTGCTGCATGGCCTTTTAGCTTGGTGACAACAAACTTCAATTTCTTCTCATATTTTGTTTCTTCATAGTCGAAGAATTTCTCCATGCCATTAATCCAGTCTATAAATTCTTTTGGATTCAGTCCCCCTTCATATATTGGAACCTTGGTCTTTGGCCTAGCTATGGATCTCAATATTGACTGAAAGAACCTCATCTCAAGAGTAACTGCTATAGTTTCCTCCTCTGCAGCTTTAACCTCAGGTTCACTAACATCTCCATCATCTATGTTTCTACCTGTTGTTAATGCATCCAACCTAGCTTGCATTTGTTCCACAACTTCCATTACTTTAGTGTTTGTAACAGGCCATGCTCTTCCACCACGTCCACGTCCTCGTCCTCTTCCAACTCTGAAAGCCATATCAACTTTCCTTCTCCTATTTCTAAGATTCAATTCAGTAGCAAAAGGGGGCTCTGATACCACTAATGGTGGCCTCGGTGTAGGCGATATGGAAAACCTCTCAAATCTAGCTATAATTTCATCAATATCACACCAAATTTCTCGCTCTATTTGTATTGGCATATCAGTCATTTACTATTAACTGAAATCCTCATGGATTGTCCTCTGATCACTCCAACAATTGTTATCAATGGTATTTCTCACACAGATCTCTTATCCTTTACTGGGACTGCAATTCCAAAGGAATGACAGTAATACACTATCGTTGCTTTTAAACAAGTGGAAATGCATTTATAATGCAATATAAAGGATCGGTGGGGTTTTGTTCCAAAGGAACGAAATACAATATCAACACTTTATATCACTGTCACGTCTTATAAACAGTATTGTGTTAATTCCAAATAATTTACACTCTCGGCAATTTTATATTCAAAGTATTATGATATACACAATATACACTATCGACACTTTTATGGTCCTTCCGCCTTCCTTCCTCCAATGCGATAATATATATGTATATATCGGAGATCGTAATAGGCGATCCCATTGTCCCAAAGACTTGTCTTGCCCCGCTCCGAACTTGCGACGTGATACACTTTGCGGACCCGACACCCTTTCTACCCTTCTCTATAATGATTCAGGTCAAGACTATCAGGGTTTCGGCACTCGGTGGTTCTAAAGGTCCCCTCCATGCTCCACTTGTGGTATTGCGATATTGTTTCGGACCCGATATGGGTATGAACCAAATCCAATAGATTTTCAAGTCCAAAACTATGTTTTGCCAAAGGAAATATCATGATTTCTCTGTGTAAAACAACATTTTTTCTATGGTATTGAAAAATACAATTAAGAAGCCTATGCTCGCCGATATGAAGGGAAAACTCCCCAACAGGTCTAATATTAAGAGTTAATCGAAAACAAATGATTGAATCTCCATTAATACACATGGAAAACAATAGGATCAGAATCGATACATGCATAAAATACCAGTTAACAGGGATTCATTAATTCTAATGAACAGAGAGAGATTTTTCTTCCCAAATGATAATACTTCCAGGCTTTCCTCTCTAAAAGTCCCCTTGTTTCTTATTTATAATTAATAGATAAGCCTTCTGAGCCTTTTCTTGTAAAAAAGCATGGCTTTTGCATAAGTGATTTAAAGTAGTAAAGCTACTACAACTTATCATAAAGTGACTTATTACAACTTGATATTTATTCTTAATTTTATCATTATCCTAAGCTAGAAAAGTGTGAACCTTGCTGGCTAAAGGACCCCACTCCCTTGCCTGTAAATTCCTTTGGAATTATGGAATATGTTTGAAGATTTTTTCCCTCTAAGTCACATGCTCATGCATCATAGTCTATGAAATCATGACTAACATTTCTTTTGTACTCATCACAAGTTTCCTTTACTACCCTTTCACCATTAGTAAGCATTTCTTGTAGCAACTTTATGAAATCTATCTTCAAATCTTCCATGTTGCGTTTAAGTTTTGCTTCTATACCGTCCATCTTAGCTTCCATGCCATGCATTGTAGCTTCCATTCCATTATTTAAACCATCCATCTTAGCACATCTTTCTTTAAACCATCTATCTTAGCTTCCATGACATCCATCTTAGCTTTTGTTACTTTTTGTGATTGTGAATTTTGTTTCACTTGGTCTCGTAATTTTGATATATCATGTTGCATTTCTTCCTCTTCCTCATGAGTCATGCTAGCACTTTCAGGTTTCTTACTAGGTGTTTCCATTTTCTTTTTTTGAGGCATCAATTAATGATAATAGTGCTTCACTATGGCCTTCGAATTATTTAAAACTAAATTTTTAGACCAGACTTATGCAAAATATAAAAAAAAATACACACGTTTTTTCACTTTGTAGGAGCTCGATATTAAATATGTTGTATCTATATAATTTCGAATATCTAAGGTTTGAAATTGCCTCCTAAAGTAGCTATCTAAGTCTTCTTTCCAACCCCACAATTATGATAAAGATTGGAGTCTACAGGGAAGAGTTATGCCAAATCTTCCACGATGACCTGATTATAGACTAGTTTTGTAGAGAAAACTTATACGAAGTACCACGTATCATTGTTTCAACCTTAGGACTTGAAACCAATATAAATAATATTTAAGGTCATCCTCTTTCTATAAAATTTTATGAATTTTTAATCTGACGCACAGAGAGAATGTTATGGCGATTTTCCCCAGGTCACCTGTTTGAGATATAATTCGAGAGCCTACAAAAACCCTAACTTCCTTGGATCATATCTCCAAAAATATAGTGAGAAAAGATCTGAAATTTGGATTCAAGTTTCAAAAATATTTCAACTCAAACAGGTTTTTAGTTTCGCTTCTGAAACGTCGCATAAAAAAAGTTACAGTGAAAAATTCCACAATGACCTATTTGGAGCAGCGAAACCCTAGAATCCAAAGCTTTGATACCAAATATTATGCAACCAGCTCACAAAATTTAGGAAAAGAGAGATCAAAACCTTCCAAATTAGCCTCTTCAAGGGGGAAACCTCCTTTACATTACACAAATTAACCATTATTGGATGATACAAATGACAAGACCTCCTTTCTGTATATACGAGTTTAAGGGGTCACAATATAATCACAACCGACATAACAATAATAATGTAAGGGCACAACAATAATATAGTGGGCTTCTATGGGGCACAATAATAACAATATGTGGACAACATGGTCACAAAAATAATAATAAGGCATACAATGACAACAATAATAAGGGAATACACTAGTATTATAAGGATCTAATAGAAATTTCTCAGTGTAGGCTACAACATGATTGATGCATTGACCTTGATGATGAGAGGGCTCTGACTTGCTCTAGCCTCCATATTGATTGAAGCTCCAACATTAGTAGAGGAAAAAATCTCCTTCTTCAACTCCTTGTGGACCTCTATTTCATATAATTTTCAAACTGGATGCACTCCCATCATCTATAATTTTAGCTTCGAAAAGGGAAATGATCAAAACCTGCAATTACTATTGCCACTGTCACAACCCATACATAATGTCACCATCATCACAACATGCACACACATTACCATTGTAATCATTACCACTGCGACTTGCAAGAACTGTCACTATAAAAAATTTTGAGAGCGGGAAATGTGTCTAGTTTGGAAGTTCACACCCGGAGTAACTCGAGAGGTGTTCATAGTTGCTTCCGTGAATGGATGATGGGACTTTTGGGGACTTAACCTGATACAAAACCATTGAACCACAACCAAAGGACTATAACTATCACAGTAATTAATACCAAAAAATATCATATTAATCACTATCACTAATTGTCATAATGTTATCCATACTCTACTCCAACTAGTTCATCAATCCATTGACGCAAGATTCTTCTCTAAACCTATTTTAACCATATGTCCAAAACTAATTCACTCTACTCATAAAATCTCAAAATAATGTAATAGATATTATGGCTATGAAATACATGTTGAAAAGAGTTTTTATTCCTCTAGAAACATCCACCTCTAAGCCCTGCTCATCATACTTCTTTTGGAATTCAATTCAAACAAAAAATTGAGCCCATAAAGCCATAAAAAGAATACAAAGAGCTATATAAAATTAAAGGCTCTACGAATTTCCCCTTTCTAGGTGTGCTTCTATAAATTGAGCCTTTTTGGGTTTGGTGCTATAGAATGTACGCCACTGATTGGTTAGCCATTAAATTTTTTTTTTTTAATAAATAAAGAAAGTTGACATGCTTATCACTAAGACTTGAACCAAGATCTCACCCAATCCACTATTGGAACTCACTAAATGAGCTACATGATGAATCTTGAATGTCTATGCTTATGAAATTGTAATAAGTTTTATTTTGAACCAAGGTGAGGGTGTTGAGCCACAATATATTCCATTGTGCCAACACCAGTATGATGTGTTGCGGTCCTGTGCCAACATATACCAATTATGGAACTAATCAAGATTGAAAATGTGTCTTTGGCTTGGGAAAATACTATGTATCAAAGACCTTTGAGCTCGAGCAAACACTGTCAATGAAAATTGTTGTGACTTGAGAATGTGGTCACTGTATCCTCGAATGAAATTGTAACTAGAGACCATGTCCCCTTTGGGCTAGAAAAAAAACTATAACCAGAGATCAAGGCCACTTCGATCTTGAACAAAATTGTAACGAGATCATGGACCTTTCGAGCTTTATGAAAAAATTGTAGTGAATGAATACTATAACCAAGAATGTGGCCCCTTTAAACAAAAACTATAAGCAATGAATTGCGACCCCCATGTGGTTAAATGGAGACTAGAGAGCATAGACCCTTTGAACAATAGATATAACCAAAGAATTGCAACTCCTTCGTGCTAAAATGAAAACTAGAGAGCATGGCCCCATCCAAGCTGAGAATCAGACTATCAACTAAATACCATCCATTTGCATCATTGAACTATTCATCACTTTATTGATTCATCAATAATGTGTTCATGTCCATGATAGAGGTTGCTTATATGTACTTATAGTTTTCTATATGGACCCAAGAGCCAAGAGGGTTGACCATGGGACTCAGGGCTTAACCCTTTTTTAACCAAGTTAACCTAAAGTACTCAATCCCTAATCACATGTGACCCAATGAGGTGACCTGGTTCTAGTGGAGGGTCCAAAATCATTTGCATGATGATGACAACATGCGACATGGAAACTTGGTAAGGTTGTCATGTGTCATTCATATTTGGCTTGTTTAATTAATAAAAGCCTTAAATTTTCTTGCGATGTCGCAGTACCAGGTGATGCCACATCACCATGATGACTCCATCTCCTTTAATATACCTCTTTCACATGTCATACAGTGACTAACTCCCCACATTCAAATTAAATTGTGCTAGGTGTCAACACGTGATTAGCTAGTATTGTGAGTTGTTTCTGGCTAACTGATGAATAATTTTGAGAAGCATCCATTATTGAATCTATTGTAGATTTACTTGATCTAATGGGTTAAAAAATGTTGCTTGATGTTTAAGTGGTTAAACATCGTGCATGTAGTGTCTCCATCCACTATTGACCCAATTTTTGAATGGTGGATCTATCCAAAAGTTATGCCCCTATTAACATATTGAAATGGTAGCATTTGCTTTATAGTATTGAACTCATGATTAACACTAAACTTTTAATTGCCCATAACTTCTCATCCGTGAAGAATTTTTTAGAGTAGGTTATACCATTGAAAAGTTCTCGACCAGTCCTAAAGAATAATGTTGTTTATACGATCATTAATGCACCATAAATGCATCAAAAACTCAAATAACTTCAATATCCTTTAACTTTAGTTGATGAGATACTCTAAGAGACCTAATTGTCATTTTGCTTCATAGAGGGTATTTTTGCTTTCCTAGGCACCATGAATGATATCGATGCTATCTCAGAAAATTGTTTGACATAAATGACATCTTAGTTTCATTAGTGAAAACACTATGTGCAATAGTCATTTATTGCTTGGCACATTGTGATAATTGTTTGTTTTTCATATCACGACAATGCTTATTGTTCATCAGGATCTGATATTCATTTATTGTTATGTTGCATGATGTTTTTTCATCACATTATGACATTCTTTATTTACTTTCATGTTGCAATGAAATTTATTATTTGTCAAATTGAGATAACATTTGTTGTTGGTAACATTGCGATGTTGCTTATTATTTGTCACATTGTGATGCCATTTATTATTTGTCACATTTTGATGACCTTTGTTTTCTTTTCATGTTATGACATTCTTGATTGGTCTACACATTACAATGATATTTGTTTTTCATCACATCATGATGACATTTGTTGTTCATCACAATATGACATCCATGTTGACCATTGTTGGCCATCATAACCATGCACACATTGGTTGATCATTTTTAACCACAATCAAACATGTTCACCACTTTTTACCATCGTTTGGCCATGTTTAACCTTGGTTGAGCATGGTCGGCCATCTTGTTCTCTATGATTGACTATGTCTGACCACATATTACCACGGTTAATCTTTTTTTACCTAAAAAACCAAGGGAAGGTCATGGTTGACCATGCCTCTTAATGGTTTTGTTTATTTCTTTACAACATCATTATTTTTTCAAATTGTGGTGACATTTGATGTTCATCACATTAAGGCATCCATTGTTGTCTATCACACTATGAGAAATATTATTGTTCATTAATGATGTTATTATTCATCACTTCCACGTCATTTTTTGTTTAGCACGTTGCAACATAATTCATTTCTCATTATATTTTGATGACGTTTATTATTTTCCACAATATGAAATTATTTATTGTTTATCACATTGTGATGACATTTACTGTTCATCATTTTGTGACAATGTTTATTGATCATCACATTGTGACATTGTTTGTTATTTGTCACATTGTGATGATGTTTATGTTTCATCAGGTTGTAACAACTTTTGTTCATCATCTCATTGCAATCACGTTCATTATTCATCACATTATGAGATTATGACAATGTACAAATGCATAGGGTTGGACAATCAACGAATTGTTTCCAAGTAGAATAGAGATCCAACAAGGTCTCGTCTTTGTAGTGAGCTTCAACAAAACTTGCTGTGATTTGGAAATATGATAGATTATGTGTGTTATCCATGTTAAATCAACACTATTAATAAATGCATCAAAAATATATAACCACCTTATCAAGGATATGTAAACACCTTAAGAAGGAATGACTTGATCTCCCTTACATATCATATGTTGGGTGCTATGGATACTAGCACGATTTCAAGTTGGATAATGGGTTGTTCAATAGAGTGCTTATGATTGGTTAACCATGAAACAATATTTTCTAAAGTGAACTAACACTCTCACATTTTACATAGTCGAAGGTGCTTCACTTAAATTTGATCAAAAAATTTTAATCAAACATATTCAAGATTATATTAAACCATTACTAATAATACTCAATTAAGAATGTAAATTAAGTGCAACTAAATTAAAACATAAAAACTTGTAAGAGAAAACTAACATCAATGTTTCATTTTATTGCCTAATAGATAAATTACCTAAATGTTATTGGTTGAACTGACAATAATATATATATAATTATTTTAATACACATGTTTTATTGTCGACATCTCTTTTTGGAGGTATTTACATTTTGGAGGTATAAGAATAGGTTTGGCCCCTTTGTTTAGACATGGCTTAAATACTCCATGCATCTCTAAAGTTTTTGATAGTAGACACCAGAACTATGATCATGCTAGGATAGGTACCATTGTTGGTAACCTATCTACTGGTTGTCAATATGGAATGATTGTTCCTGATTACTCCATTAGTCTTACAAATCCTCATCTCAAAGATTGTTGGAAGCTTATGGTAGGAGTTCAAGGATTACAGATGGTTGATGAAAGTGAATATTTATCTATAATAATTCATACATCCTTCTAGTTAACTATTACAGTCCATCCGAAATTAAAACAACCAGTGCTCAGAGATTGTGTGTCAGTTGGTTTAAATAATGCATAAGTAGAGGGAGTGTCTTATGATTCTATAGGTTTACCAAACGACTAGTATTTTCAATACAAGTCTTTAGCCGATGAAAAGAAACCAGGAAGCTTGAAAAGGAGAGCTTCATTGCAAGAAAGTAAAATAAGAATACTTCAAGAAAAGCCTGCCATCTCGCAACCCATCATTCATCCGAGAAAATATCCATTACCAATCTCAGAATCTACAGAATCCTATGCCCAAACAGCCAACACTTCTAGTCAACCTATGTTATCTTCAAATGAATTGTATATACCTGAATTCAAGCCTTTTATTGCTATAAATAAGATGTTTAAAATTTCTGATTCCCATATAGCCCCAGTTGAAGAATGGCAATATGCTAATCGTCGCTTTGTAAAAGGAGGCAAATGGCCACCAAAGAGAAAATTTTGTACTACTTCATCCTCCTCAAAGCAACCTCCTACAAGAGCTGATTGTGCCCCTTTAGTTGAACACAATGCCTCAAATCCAAATGGTTTAGACTAGTTTTATCAAATTGGTAATTATATTACCACATGGTTTTCTTATGCTAAAAATGCTATAGATGATTTGGGTAAACAAAATGATCTCATCCTAGCCAATCTCAAGCTCTTACATGATGAAGAACAAGAAGAAAGAGCCGAGAAGGAGGCAAGGATGCAAAAAAGGTAAAGAAGAAGAAAATCTAAAGCAACTCAAAGCTCAAAATTTTCTATAGATATGTCAACCCCAAATTTTTGGGATTTAGAAGAAATAGAAGCTAGCACCTCTGAAACAGCTTTCAGATCAATGAAAATAGAGTCCATATCAAAGTAGCCAAGAAAATCAAAAGCAGAAATAGTGACTCTTGAAAATGCAGCTTCTAAATTTCCATCTTTTATCACGCCATCAATGCAAAAAGAAAATTTCGTTAAAGAAGTCCAGAAATATCCTAGAATAGAAGAAGATCTCTTTGCTTCTAATTCTAGTTGTTATATTTTGGATTTGGATAAACCACAAATCCTGCTGAATCAATTAGAATATGGATCGGAGCATTATACCAGATGCAAGTAACCACAAAGCTCCGTAATATGTCCATATTTGTTCTAGCAGAGATAAGAATGGCCAGAATAGTTTATGACTAGTGGATTGGACCTCTTGAGTCAGAATGACAAGCAATAATTGCAGTGGGACTTTCTACTCTAGAGGTACTACTGAAAACACAGTTTGTCCCCGAGCCGATAGATGAGAAGAAACAAATCATTACAGACCTTACTAGAATGGGACTGAAAGATCTAAAATACCTTGAAGCCTTTGGTCAAGATTTTATATCCACAGTTTACAAGGAAAATATTTCAAATGATTTAGTTCAAAAAATTTATTTTTTGTCAAAATTACTAGGAAATCTAGGAGATCTGATTTCTAAAGTTATTGAGCTTCAAAGCAAAATAATAGATCAGATTTACTGGATAGATATTTTATTTAGGTGTAAAGAGAAATTAAAATATCTCTGTTGGAAAAAACAAGCACATGACATAACTCCTAGTGCTAATGTTTGTTGTGCTGCTTTGCCATGGACACCAATTAAGAGAAGGAGAAAATATAAAAGGTATGGGAAATTCAAGAGCAAGAAAATTGCAAATCCCAAACGACCTTTTAAAAATTTCAGATTTCTAAAAAAGAGGAAACAACCGAGAACCAAAAACAATTGATGTTTCATATGCAAACAGGAAGGACACTATGCTCGTGCTTGTCCATAAAGCACATCAGGTAAATTGAAAGCATGTGTAGATATTGAAGAATTTTGTGATGATTGGTCTATTGCACAATGAGAAGAAGAACCATCAGATGTATATATGTTAACTGATACTTCTTTTTTAGAAGATGAATAGTTAATCAATTCTGTTCAGAAAATGAATATTTGTTATGATTGTTCTACTGATGAATTTTCAGTTGAAGATGAAGAAGAAGAACTTCATTACAGTGAAGAATTTGAGACTGACACAGACAATGTTGAAAACAGTGAAACAAAATCTTTATGTTGTTCTCTCCCACCAGAGAAAGACAAAGGAAAATAGGTTATCCCTATTCTCCCTCAGTTATACTCCTTTTGACCATACCAGAAAAATATTGGACAGACATCTTCAATGCTAGTTCTTCAATTCGACCCACCAGCAGAAAAAACTTTTTTGAAGAAAATGTTGAAAACAAATAATCTTTTGTATATACCAGTCTCCATGCAGGTTAGAAACAGTTGGATAGATCTTGATGCATTTATTGATACTGGTGGCTCAAACAATCTTGCCAGACCAAAGGATTATGGAAACCTCTCCAAAATATCCTGATTTCAGAAACAATCAGAGGTACAGTTAATCTTACTCACTATGTGGATAATATCTCCTTAAAAATAAGTGGGAAGATTGTCAAGATATCTGCCATACAGCATTACGACCCATCTGCCAATTTAATTTTGGGTATGTCATTTATTAATTCTATTTTGCTCGTGACCATTATCAAAGATAAGGTTATCTTCAATTTCAAAAAACAAGCAATCTCTGTTCCAAGATTAAAATTTGCAGACTCTGAAGTAAGAAGAGAAAGCCAGAAGAAGACCAGCACAAGAAATCCAAAAAACGATTCCAAAGATTGGTAGAAAGTACTGCAAATTTATGAAGAAAAAAAGATCTCAAAACAAAACAAAAAGTAGCAATAGATCTACAATGGACTCGGGAACAAATCTCTATATATCAGTGGTTAGTTAAAAGCTGCTCAGAAGACCCTCAAAAGTTTTTGGGAAAAGGAAAGCCCTAAGCAAGAAATTGTGACTATGCATGATAATGGAGTGAAAGGTAAGTTAATTCCTTGTACTCCTTCTGATGAACAAGAAATCAAAAAATAGATTGAAGAATTTCTAAAGATGAGATTGATTGAACCGAGCGTTTCCCATTGTTCATGTTCTGCATTTTTGGTTTGTAATCAGTCTGAAATAGTTCAAGGTAAAGCAAGAATGGTAATTAATTACAAGCCATTGAATTCAATCACTCAAAGCTTTCATTATCCTTTACCTTGTCAAGAAATATTAATGCAGGAAATTCAGAACAGTAAAATATTCAGTAAATTTGATATGAAATCTGGTTATTACCAGATTTAGATTGAAGAAGCAGACAGACATAAGACAACATTCACATGCCCTGCAGGATTTTTCCAATGGAGAGTTGTTCCATTTGGGTTAAAAAATGCTCCTGCTTTCTTCCAGAAAAAAATGGATTTTATATTTGGTAAGTATGATTTTATCATAACTTACATTGATGATATTTTAATCCATAGTCCAAATTTACAAACACATTTGGCTCATCTAGAAATATTTTTTCAAGAAGTTCAAGCTCATGGCATTGTCCTCTGAGAAAAGAAAATGGTCTTATTCCAAAATGATATTGATTTCCTTGGAATTCATGTAATCGATGGACATATACATATGCAACCACATGTGCTAACAAAGCTTGCTGAGTTCCCTGATGAACTCAAAGATACCAAAATGATTCAAAGACTTTTGGGCATTTTGAATTATATCCATAAGTGCATTCCCAGGCTATCTGAAAAAACTGCTCCTATTCGAAAGCATTTCAAATCAGGTTGGTCTAGTCAAGCCACTGCTGCTATCAAAAATCTCAAAGAAGAATGTAAGTCCCTGTCAAAATTACAGCCTCCACGAGAAGGACTGTTAATTTTACAAACAAATGCCTCAGATGATTTTTGGGTGGCTGTTCTTTTCGAAAGAAAGGAGGGAAACAAAGAAGAAGAATTATGCGCCTATGCATCAGGAGAATTCCTCCCCAATCAAAAAAATTATTTTGCTGCTGAAAAAGAAACTCTCGCAATATTTAATGGCATTCAAAAATTTGAATTGTATCTTGCGCCAAGAAAATTCTTGATTAGGACTGACTCAATGAATTTTAAATATTTCTTGTTAGCAAAATTATTAAGAAAGATAGCAAGAGGAAGATTATTATCATGGCAAATTTGGTTCTAGCAATATGATTTTGATGTAGAATGGATTCTTGGAAATTCTAACTATATTGTCGATGCTCTTACCAGGGAAATGAATAAAGCTCATAGAATTGGCCACAGCCGGACAAAAGTCAGAGGAAGTATTTTTGATATTTCAGATCAGCCCGACAATCTTATTACTTGGCAAAAAGGTCCAAAATTCTCAAGAAGCATGTGGAGGATCTTTGTCTCGAAATAAAAAAGGTAGTTGGACTCAGGCTTCAAAGAAACCTGTGGATTCAAAAATGTCAATCTCGGTAATCAAAGAACATTAGCACACTTCTTGGATTGAATCCTGAATTGGTAAAGTATACTCTTTACCAAATATGAAAATCAAATTATATTTCAGGACACTTGATGATTTATGGTCCATACAGTATTCTCAGTCTATGATTTGGGTCTAGCAAATTAACTATTATCAAATGATTGGCTGTATTGATTTTGCACTTGAAATCTTTACAAGTGCTAATATGATGGACCCTTATGATGTTAATATCAAAATAGAAGTTTGCCAATTCTTACAAACCTTAAGAATTCCAGATTTGTTCGAGGAAATGGAAGCATCATATCTGCAAAGAAGAGATCTAGAGTATATGCATTCAGATACTTTCCTCAATATGAAATATTTGAGCCCTTTGCAGATTGGGAAATCAAGAATGGTTACTGCAAGAAGAAACAGGTTGATAGACAATCTCAATGTGTAGAAAAAACTCTACAGTATATTAAAATATTTTCTACACCATGCGATTTTAATAGCCCAGAAATAAGGAATGCTATTGAGCCAAACCCCTTTTCACGGGTTTTTGCAAATCAGTTTTCAGAAAGTTCTGCATTTGCAGAAAATGAGGCTCAAGTAAATAGAGTTTTGGGCTAGTTAAAAGAATTTCCCATGCAAAAATTGGCTGAAAAAATTCATATTATCAAAAAATTGACCGAATCGCAAGGGAAGTATCATGTTTTAAAGTTTTCTGTGAATCAAAACGCACTAAATCACAGTTGGAGTAAGTTCAGGAAATTGAACTGCATATACTATATGTATGATTAGTCTTTTATTATCAACCAGGGTATGCACAACATTTAATTTTGAGTTTGGATGGCAAGAAAAGGAAGGTGTTAGTGATCACTGCAAAATCTGGGTACATCACACCATCAAAATAGCTACTAATATATTCCTGATTTTTAAATGGGAATTATTGGATGGGATCTACAGCAGCAACATGTTCAAAAGGAAAGGACATTTTATATTTAGATGTGTACCAAGATGCTCAAGACCCCATCGAGCCCGTTTAAAAATCTGGAACCTATTAGTAGTTGTTTCAATGGTGTGTTGTACCTAGATTTTGCAGTGATCACTAACACCTTCCTTTTCTTGCCATCCAAACTCAAAATTAAATGTTTTGCATACCCTGGTTGATAATAAAAGACTAATCAGACATATAGTATCTGCAGTCCAATTTCCTAGACTTACTCCAACTGTGATTAGTGGCTTTTGATTCATAGAAAACTTTAAAACAGGATACTTCCCTTGTGATTCGGTCAATTTTTTGATAATATGATTTTTTTTAGCCAATTCTTGCATGGGAAATTGTTTTAACTAGCCCAAAGCTCTATTTACTTCAGCCTTATTTTCTACGAATGCAGAACTTTCTGAAAACTGATTTGCAAAAACTTATGAAAATGGGTTTGGCTCAATAACATTCCTTATTTCTGGGCTATTAAAATCCCATGGTGTAGAAAAGATTTCAATATATTTTAGAGTTCTTTCTACACAATGATATTGTTTGTCAACCTGTTTCTTCTTACAGTAATCGTTCTTGATTTCCCAATCTGCAAAGGGCTCGAAGATTTGATATTGAGGAAAAATATCTGAATGCATATACTCTAGATCTGTTCTTTGCAGATATGATGCTTCCATTTCCTCGAACAAATCTGGAATTCTTAAGGTTTGTAAGAACTGGCCAACTTCTATCTTGATGTTAACATCATCAAGGTCCATCATCTTAGCACTTGTAAAGGTTTAAAGTGCAAAATCAATACAACCAATCATTTGATAATAATTTAAAATTTGCAAGACCCAAATCATAGACTAAGAATACTATTTGGACCATAAATCATCAAGTGTTCTGAAATATAATTTGATTTTCATACTTGGTAAAGAGTATACTTTTATCAATTCAGGATCTAATCTAAGAAGTGTGCCAATTTTCTTTGATTGCCAGGCTTGACATTTTTGATTCCACTGGTTTCTTCGAAGCTTGAGTCCAACTACCTTTTTTATTTTGAGACAAAGATCCTCCACATGCTTCTTGAGAATTTTGAAACTTTTTTCCAAAGTAATAAGCTTGTCAGGCTGATCTGGAATATCAAAAATACTTCCTCTGACTTCTGTCTGGTTGCAGCCAATTCTATTCGCTTTATTCATTTCCCTGGTAAGAGCATCGGCAATATAGTTAGAATTTCTACAAATCCATTCTACATCAAAATCATATTGCTGGAACCAAATTTGCCATGATAATAGTCTTCCTCTTGCCATCTGTCTTGATATTTTGCTGACAAGAAATATTTAAAATTCTTTGAGTTAGTGCTAATCAAGAATTTTCTCTGTGCAAGATACAATTTAAATTTTTGAATTCCATTAAATATTGCAAGAGTTTCATTTTCAACAACAAAATAATTTTTCTGATTGGGGAGGAATTCTCCTGATGCATAAGCGCATAATTCATCTTCTTTGTTTTCCTCCTTTCTTTCGAAAAGAACAACCACCCAAAAATCATCTGAGGCATCTATTTGTAAAATTAATAGTCCTTCTCCTGGGCACTGTAATTTTGGCAGGGACTTACATTATTTTTTGAGATTTTTGATAGCAGCAGTGGCTTGACTAGACCAAACTAATTTTAAATGCTTTTGAATAGGAGCAGTTTTTTCAGATAGCCTGGGAATGCATTTATGGATATAATTCAAAACACCCAAAAATCTCTGAATCATTTTGGTATCTTTGAGTTCATCAGGGAACTCAGCAAGCTTTGTTAGCACATGTGGTTGCATCTGTATATGTCCATCGATTACATGAATTCCAAGGAAATCAATATCATTTTGGAATAAGATCATTTTCTTTTCTGAGAGGACAATGCCATGAGCTTGAACTTGTCAAAAAAATATTTCTAAATGAGCCAAATGTGTTTGTAAATCTTGACTATGGATTAAAATATCATCAATGTAAGTTATCATAAAATCATACTTACCCAATATAAAATCCATTCTTTTATGGAAGAAAGCAGGAGCATTTTTTTAACCCAAATGGAACAACTTTCCATTGGAAAAATCCTGCAGGGCATGTGAATGCTATCTTATGTCTGTATGCTTCTTCAATCTGAATCTGATAATAACTAAATTTCATATCAAATTTACTGAAGATTTTACTCTTCTGAATTCTCTGCATTATTACTTCTTGACAAGGTAAAGGATAATAAAAGCTTTGAGTGATTGCATTCAATGGCTTGTAATTAATCACCATTCTTGATTTACCTCGAACTATTTCAAAGTGATTGCAGACCAAAAATGCAGAACATGAATAATGGGAAACACTCGGTTCAATCAATCTCAACTTTAGCAATTCTTTAATCTGTTTTTTGATTTCTTGTTCATCAAACGGAGTACAAGGAATTAACTTACCTTTCACTCCATTATCATGCATAGTCACAATTTATTTCTTAGGGCTCTCCTTTTCCCAAAAAATTTGAGGGTCTTGTGAGCAACTTTTAACTAACCGCTGATATATAGAGATTTGTTCCTCAGTCCATTGCCGATATATTGCTACTTTTTGTTTTGTTTTGAGAGCTTCCTTTTCTTCATAAATTTGCAGTACATTTTGCCAATCTTTAGAATCGCTTTTTGGCTTTCTTGTGCTGGTCTTATTCTCAAAATAGAGATTGCTTGTTTTTTTAAATTGAAGATAACCTTATCTTCGCTAATGGTCATGGGCAAAATAGAATTAATAAATGGCATACCCAGAATTAAACTGGCAAATGGGTCGTAATGTTGTATGGCAGATATCTTGACAATCTTCCCACTTATTTTTACACAGATATTATCCACATATTGAGTAAGATTAACTGTACCTGTCATTGTTTCTGAAATTAGGATATTTTGGAGTGGTTTCCATAATCCTTTAAACGACGAAGGTCTGGCAAGATTGTTTGAGCCACTGGTATCAATAAATGCATCAAGATCTATCGAACTGTTTCTAACCTGCACGGAGACTGGTATATGCACAAGATTATTTGTTTTCAACATTTTCTTCAAAAAAGTTTGTTCTGCTGGTGGGTCGAATACAAGAATTGGCATTGAATATTTTTGTGCAATTTTGTTCTGGTATGGGCAGAAAGAGTTTAACTGAGGGAGAATAGGTATAACCTATTTTCCTTTGTCTTTCTCTGGTGGGGGAGACCAACATAAAGATTATGGTTAACTATTTTCAACACTGTCTATGTCAGTCTCAAATTCTTCACTGTAATGAATTTCTTCTTCTTCATCTTCAACTGAAAATTCATTAGTAGAAAAATCATAACAAATATTCATTTTCTGAAAAAAATTGAATAACTCTTCATGTTCTGAAAAAGAAGCATCAGTTAACATATATACATCTGATGGTTATTCTTCTGATTGTACAACAGACCAATGATCACAAAATTCTTCAATATCTACACATGCTTTCAGTTCACCAGATGTGCTTTTTGGACAAGCACAAGCATAGTGTCCTTCCTGTTTGCATATGAAACAACAATAGTTTTTGGTTCTTGGTTGTTCCCTCTTTTTTAGAAATTTGAAATTTTTAAAAGGTCGTTTGGGATTTGTAATTTTCTTGCTCTTGAATTTCCCATACCTTTTATATTTTCTCCTTCTCTGAATTGGTGTCCATGGCAAAGCAGCATGACAAACATTGACACTCAGAGTTATGTCATGTGCTTGTTTTTGCCAACAGAGATATTTGACTTTCTCTTTACACCTGAATAAAAGATCTATCCAGTAAATCTGATCTATTGTTTTGCTTGGAATCTCAATATCTTTAGGAATCAGATCTCCTAGATTTCTTGGTAATTTTGACAAAAAAAGAAATTTTTTGAACTAAATCATTTGAAAGATTTGCTATGTAAACTTTGGCCATAAAATCTTGACCAAAGTCTTCAAGGTATTTTAGATCTTTCAGTTCCATTCTAGCAAGGTCTGTAATGATTTGTTTCTTCTCGTCTATTGGCTTGGGGACAAACTATGTTTTCAGTAGTACATCTAGAGTAGAAAGTCCTACTGCAATTACTGCCTGTCATTTTGACTCATGAGGTCCAATCCACCAGTCATAAACTATTCTGGCCATTCTTTTCTCTGCTAGAACAAATATGGACATATTATCGAGCTTTGTGGTTACTTGCATTTGGCATAATGCTCCGATCCATATTCGAATTGATTCAGCAGGATTTGTGGATTTATCCAAATCCAAAATATAACTGCTAGAATTAGAAGCAAAGAGATCTTCTTCTATTCTAGGATATTTTTGGACTTCTTTAACAAAATTTTCTTTTTGGATTGATGGCATGATAAAAGATGGAAATTTAGAAGATGCATTTTCAAGAGTCACTATTTATGCTTTTGTTTTTCTGTGCTGCTTTGATATGGACTCTATTTTCATTGATCTGAAAGGTGTTTCAAAGGTGCTAGCTTCTGTTTCTTCTAAATCCCAAAAAATTGTGGTTAACATATCTATAGAAAATTTTGAGCTTTGAGCTGATTTAGATTTTCTTCTTCTTTCCTTTTTTTGCATCCTTGCCTCCTTCTCGTCTCTTTCTTCTTGTTGTTCATCATGTAAGAGCTTGCGATTGGATAGGATGAGCTCATTTTGTGCACCCAGATTATCTATAGCATTTTCAGCATAAGAACACCATGTGGTAATATACTTACCAATTTGATACATCTGGTTTAAATCATTTGGATTTGAGGCATTGTGTTCAACTAAAGGGGCACAATCGGCTCTTGTAGGAGGTTTCTTTGAGGAGGATGAAGTAGTACAAAATTTTGTCTTTAGTGGCCATTTGCCTCCTTTTACAAAGCGACGATTAGCATATTGCCATTCTTCAAATGGGGCTATCTTGGAATCAGAAATTCTAAACATCTTATTTACAGCAAGAAAAGTCTCGACTTATGGTATATACAATTCATTTGAAGATAACATAGGTTGACTAGAAGTGTCGGTTTTTTGGGCAGAGGATTTTGTAGATTCTAAGACTAGTAATGCATATTTTCTAGGATGAACGATGGGTCACGGGATGGCAGGCTTTTCTTGAAGTATTCTTATTTTACCTTCTTGCAGTGAAGCTCTCCTTTTCAGGCTTCCTAGTTTCTTTTCATCAGCGAAAGACTTGTATTGAAAATACCAGTCATTTGGTAAACCTATAGAATCATAAGACACTCCCTCTACTTGTGCATTGTTTAAACCAATTGACACAGAATCACTGAGTACTGGCTATTTTAATTTTGGATGGATTGTATTAATCAACTAGAAGGATGTCTGAATTATTACAGATAAATATTCACTTTCATCAACCATCTGTAATCCTTGAACTCCTACTATAAGCTTCCAACAATCTTTGAGATGAGGATCCGTAATACTAATAGAGTAATTAGGAAAAATCATTCCATATTGACAACTAGTAGATATGTTACCAACAATGGTACCTATCCTAGAATGATCATAGTTCTGGTGTCTAGTATCAAAAACTTCAGAGATGCACAGAGTATTTAAGCCATGTCTAAACAAAGGGGCCAAACCTATTCTTATACCTCCAAAATGTAAATAGGAATATTTTTTGTCTTTTGCATATTGGCGAAATTTTTTGATTTCTTCAATGGTAAACAAAGAGAGAGACACAATTTGTATAGACGGTTATGAGATTTTGAATATTTGTACAGACAAGAAAAGAGTCAGAATAAAAGATCGAGACAAGAAAACTAACCTCTAAAAAATTAGTTCCTTGAGATGGTACCTTCTAGCACTTGTTGCGCACGTTTCTGCACCTTGTCCTCTCCGAGAAAACCAATATCTAAAAAAGTAGTTCCTTGAGACGGTATCTTGTAGCACTTTCTACGCTCGTTTCTGCACCTTGTCCTCTCCTCAGAGACTTCTCAACAGTTTTATTAATGCCACTGTTACAACCTTACTGATACTGAGAAGAAGATATGAAGCGAACAACTAAATTTAGAGTAAAAGGTGCGCTAAGCTTTTATTAACTCAAAAGGGAAATTTACATAGCATTACAATCTGAAAACAATAAATCTCAGAGTTTCTCAACACTCAGTTCAACAACATGTGCTTTCTCTTCTACCAATTTCTTATTTTATACTTTCTTTTTTTTCTTTTTTCCTTTTTTTGACATAACACAAAGTGAAATAATTGAGGGTCCTGTCAGCATTTTCATAGTCCGATGGTTTCTACTCAATATTTGAATACAATAATTCAAAAGCACACTATGGACAATAATTCAAAGTGGACAATAATTCAAAGTGAAATAATTGAGGGTCATGTCGGCATTTCATAGTTCGACAATGTCTACTCAATATTCCAGTACAATAATTCAAACTTTCAGCTATTTGCAAGGAATCTAAGGACAATCACCATGGTCCCTTAGGGTTGCAGTCTGAGTCATAATCATCAAACTCGTAAGAAGATGGATTCTCTCACAGATATGCCTCCTCCATTATCTTTAGATATTTTTCTTCATAGTCTGGCTCGATGGGGTCTTGAGCATCTTAGTACACATCTAAACACAAAATGTCCTTTCCTTTTGAAGATGTTGTTGCTGTAGATGTTGTGGCTACTTTAGAGGATTGTCCTACTTCCAACTTTATTCGATCTTTGTAGGGATGATGGCCTTGGTAAGGTAACTTGAATGGGTCACCTTTCTTTCTCCATCTATTGATGTAAGATGTAGGATTTATATCAATATCTAAGAAAGAATATTTATGTGCCTTTGAGAAAGCTGGCATTTGTAGCACTGGTAGTTCTATCCCATCCAATTCCCATTTAAAAATATGGAACATATTAGTAGCTATTTTGATGGTGTGTTCTAGATTTTGCAGTGATCACTAACACCTTCCTTTTCTTGCCATCCAAACTCAAAATTAAATGTTGTGCATACCCTTGTTGATAATAAAAGACTAATCAGACATATAGTATCTGTTGTCCAATTTCCTGAACTTACTCCAACTGTGATTAGTGCCTTTTGATTCACAGAAAACTTTAAAATAGGATACTTCCCTTGCGATTCAGTCAATTTTTTGATAATATGAATTTTTTAGCCAATTTTTGCATTGGAAATTCTTTCAACTAGCCCAAAACTCTATTTACTTCAGCCTCATTTTTTGCAAATGCAGAACATTCTGAAAACTGATTTGCAAAAACCTATGAAAAGAGGTTTGGCTCAATAGCATTCCTTATTTCTGGGCTATTAAAATCCCATGGTGTAGAAAAGATTTTAATATACTATAGAATTCTTTCTACACATTGAGATTGTGTGTCAACCTTTTTCCTCTTGCAGTAACCGTTCTTGATTTCCCAATCTGCAAAGGGCTCGAAGATTTCATATTGAGGAAGAGTATCTGAATGCATATACTCTAGATCTCTTCTTTGCAGATATGATGCTTCCATTTCCTTGAACAAATCTGGAATTCTTAAGGTTTGTAAGAACTGGCCAACTTTTGTCTTGATGTTAGCATCATCAAGGTCCATCATCTTAGGACTTGTATAGATTTCAAGTGAAAAATCAATACAACCAATCGTTTGATAATAATTTAAAATTTGCAAGACCGAAATCATAGACTGAGAATACTGTATCGACCATAAATCATCAAGCGTCTTGAAATATAATTTGATTTTCATATTTGGTAAAGAGTATACTTTTACCAATTCAGGATCCAATCCAAGAATTGTGCCAATGTTCTTTGATTGCCAGGCTTGACATTTTTGAATCCACTGGTTTCTTCGAAGGCTGAGTCCAACCACCTTTTTTATTTCGAGACAAAGATCCTCCACATGCCTCTCGAGAATTTTGAAGCTTTTTGCCAAAGTAATAAGATTGTTAGGCTGATCTGGAATATCAAAAATACTTCCTCTGACTTTTGTCTGGCTTTGGCCAATTTTATGAGCTTTATTAATTTCCCTGGTAAGAGCATCGACAATATAGTTAGAATTTCCAGGAATCCATTCTACATCAAAATCATATTGCTGGAACCAAATTTGCCATGATAATAATCTTCCTCTTGCCATCTGTCTTGATAATTTTGCTGACAATAAACATTTAAAATTCATTGAGTCAGTCCTAATCAAGAATTTTCTTGGCACAAGATACAATTCAAATTTTTGAATGCCATTAAATATTACAAGAGTTTCTTTTTCAGCATTAAAATAATTTTTCTGATTGGGAGGAATTCTCCTGATGCATAGGCGCATAATTCTTCTTCTTTGTTTTCGTCTTTTCTTTCGAATAGAACAGTTTCCCAAAAATCATCTGAGGCATCTGTGTGTAAATTAACAGTCCTTTTCTTGGAGGCTGTAATTTTGGCAAGGACTTACATTCTTCTTTGAGATTTTTGAGAGTAGTAGTGGCTTGACTAGACCAACCTGATTTTAAATGCTTTCGAATAGGAACAGTATTTTCATATAGCCTGGGAATGCATTTATGGATATAATTCAAAACACCCAAAAATCTCTGAATCATTTTGGTATCTTTGAGTTCATCAGGGAACTCAGCAAGATTTGTTAGCACATGTGGTTGCATCTATATATGTCCATCGATTACATGAATTCCAAGGAAATCAATATCATTTTGGAATAAGACCATTTTCTTTTCTGAGAGGACAATGCCATGAGCTTGAACTTCTTGAAAAAATACTTTTAAATGAGCCAAATGTGTTTGTAAATCTGGACTATGGATTAAAATATTATTAATGTAAGTTATGATAAAATCATACCTACCAAATATAAAATCCATTCTTTTTGGAGGAAAGCAGGAGCATTTTTTAACCCAAATGGAACAACTCTCCATTGGAAAAATCCTGCAAGGCATGTAAATGTTGTCTTATGTCTGTCTACTTCTTCAATCTGAATCTAGTAATAACCAGATTTCATATGAAATTTACTGAAGATTTTACTCTTCTAAATTTTCTGCATTATTACTTCTTGACGAGGTAAAGGATAATGAAAGCTTTGAGTGATTGCATTCAATGGCTTGTAACTAATCACCATTCTTGTTTTACCTTGAACTATTTTGGAGTGATTGCAGACCAAAAATTCAGAACATGAATAATGGGAAACACTCGGTTTAATCAATCTCAACTTTAGCAATTCTTCAATTTGTTTTTTGATTTCTTGTTCCTCAAAAGGAGTACAAGGAATTAACTTACCTTTCACTCCATTATCATGCATAGTCACAATTTCTTGCTTAGGGATCTCCTTTTCCCAAAACTTTTGAGGGTTTTCTGAGAAGCTTCTAACTAACTGCTGATATATAGAGATTTGTTCCTAAGTCCATTGCGGATCTATTGCTGCTTTTTGTTTTGTTTTGAGAGCTTCCTTTTCTTCATAAATTTGCAGTACTTTCTGCCAACATTTGGAATTGTTTTTTGGCTTTCTTGTGTTGGTCTTCTTCTGGCTTTCTCTTCTTACTTCAGAGTCTGCAAATTTTAATCTCAGAACAGAGATTGGTTGTTTTTTGAAATCGAAAATAACTTTATCTTTGCTAATGGTCATGGGCAAAACAGAATTAATAAATGGCATACCCAGAATTAAACTGGCAGATGGGTCGTAATGTTGTATGGTAGATATGTTGACAATATTCCCACTTATTTTTAAGGAGATATTATCCACATAGTGAGTGAGATTAACTGTACCTTCGATTGTTTATGAAATCAGGATATTTTGGAGAGGTTTCCATAATCCTTTAAACAACAAAGGTCTGGCAAGATTGTTTGAGCCATCGGTATCAATAAATGCATCAATATCTATCCAACTGTTTCTAACCTGCACGGAAACTGGTATATACAAAAAATTATTTATTCTCAACATTTTCCTCAAAAAGTTTGTTCTGCTGGTGGGTCGAATTCAGGAACTAGCATTGAAGATGTTTGTCCAATATTTTTCTGGTATGGGCAAAAGAGTTTAACTGAGGGAGAATAGCGATAACATGTTTTCCTTTGTCTTTCTCTGGTGGGAGAGACCAACATAAAGATTCTGTTTCACTATTTTCAACACTATCTGTGTCAGTGTCAAATTCTTCACTATAATGAAGTTCTTCTTCTTCATCTTCAACTGAAAATTCATCAGTAGCACAATCATAACAAACATTCATTTCTGAACAAAATTGATTAACTCTTCATCTTCTGAAAAAGAAGCATCAATTAACATATATACATCTGATGGTTCTTCTTCTGATTTTACAACCGACGAATCATCACAAAATTCTTCAATATCTACACATGCTTTCAATTTACTGGATGTTCTTTTTAAACAAGCATGAGCATAGTGTCCTTACTGTTTGCATATGAAACAACAATTGTTTTTGGTTCTCACGTGTTTCCTCCTTTTTAGAAATCTGAAATTTTTAAAAGGTCATTTGGGATTTGCAATTTTCTTGGCCTTGAATTTCCCATACCTTTTATATTTTCTCTTTCTCTTAATTGATGTCCATGGCAAAGCAGCACGACAAACATTGGCACTCGGAGTTATGTCATGTGCTTGTTTTTGCCAACAGAGATATTTGACTTTCTCTTTACACCTGAATAAAAGATCTATCCAGTAAATCTGATCTATTGTTTTGGTTTGAAGCTCAATATCTTTGGAAATTAGATCTCCTAGATTTCCTGGTAATTTTGACAAAAAAGAAATTTTTTGAACTGAATCATTTGAAAGATTTGCTTTGTAAACTTTGGCCATAGAATCTTGACCAAAGGCTTCAATGTATTTTAGATCTTTCAATTCCATTCTTGCAAGGTCTTTCTTCTCATCTATCGGCTCAGAGAAAAACTATGTTTTCAGTATTACCTCTAGAGTAGAAAGTCCTACTGCAATTACTGCTTGTCATTCTGACTCAGGAGGTCCAATCCACTAGTCATAAACTATTCCGGCCATTCTTATCTCTACTAGAACAAATATGGACATATTATCGATCTTTGTGGTTACTTGCATTTGGTATAATGCTCTGATCCATATTCAAATTGATTCAGCAGGATTTGTGGATTTATCCAAATCCAAAATATAACCGCTAGAATTAGAAGCAAAGAGATCTTCTTATATTCTAGGATATTTTTGGACTTCTTTAACGAAATTTGCTTTTTGGATTGATGGCATGATAAAATATGGATATTTAGAAGCTGCATTTTCAAGAGTCACTATTTCTTCTTTTGTTTTTCTTGGTTGCTGTGATATGGACTCTATTTTCATTGATCTGAAAGGTGTTTCAGAGGTGCTAGCTTCTGTTTCTTCTAAATCCCAAAAATTTGGGGTTGACATATCTATAGAAAATTTTGAGCTTTGAAATGCTTTAGATTTTCCTCTTCTTTCCTTTTTTTGCATCCTTGCCTCCTTCTCGGCTCTTTCTTCTTGTTTTTCAACATGTAAGAGCTTGAGATCGGCTAGGATGAGCTCATTTTGTGCACCAAGATCATCTATAACATTTTCAACATAAGAACACCATGTGGTAATATAATTAGCAATTTGATACAACTAGTCAAAATCGTTTGGATTTGAGGCATTGTGTTCAACTAAATTGGCACAATCAACTCTTGTAGGAGGTTGCTTTGAGGAGGATGAAGTAGTACAAAATTTTGTCTTTGGTGGCCATTTGCCTCCTTTTACAAAGCAACGATTAGCATATTGCCATTCTTCAACTGGGCAATCTAGGAATCACAAATTATAAACATCTTATTTGCAACAAGAAAATGCTTGACTTCAAGTATATACAATTCATTTGAAGATAACATAGGTTGACTAGAAGTGTTGGCTGTTCGGGTAGAGGATTTTGTAGATTCTGAGACTGGTAATCCATATTTTCTCGCATGAATGATGGGTCGTGGGATGGCAGGCTTTTTTTTAGCACTGGTTGTTTTAATTTCGGATGGATTGTAATAGTTAACTAGAAGGATGTATGAATTATTATAGATAAATATTCACTTTCATCAACCATCTGTAATCCTTGAACTCCTACCATAAGCTTCCAACAATCTTTGAGATGAGGATCCATGAGACTAATGGATTAATGAGGAAAAATCATTCCATATTGACAACTAGTAGATAGGTTACCAACAATGGTACCTATCCTAGCATGATCATAGTTCTGGTGTCTAGTATCAAAAACTTCAGAGATGCATGGAGTATTTAAGCCATGACTAAACAAAGAGGCCAAACCTATTCTTATACCTCAAAAATGTAAATAGGAATATTTTTTGTCTTTTGCATATTGGCGAAATTTTTTAATTATTCAGTGGTAAACAAAGAGAGATACACAATTTGTACAGACGGACCTGAGATTTTGATTTTAACTTCCACTTCCTTTAAAAGAATTTTCTTCTGAAAGATGTTACAGAGAGGAGTTTTATTAGCATCAGTTGCATGAAGAGTTGGAGGATTCCAACTTTCATGATTTTCTACTGTCACTAATTCCTTTTCACACTCGATATCCTTTTCAAAAGATCTAGAATCTACGTAACAACACATCTTTCCACAGTGGAAAATGATCGGATTAAACTAGCCATTAGTAACGATGCAAGGCTCTAATACCATACCAGAGTGAGAGTAAAAGATCGAGACGAGAAAACCTGAGTGAGAATAAAAGATCAAGACAAGAAAACCAACCTCTAAGAAAGTAGTTCCTTGACACGGTATCTTCTAGCACTTGTTGCGCACACCTTGTCCTCTGAAAAAACCAACCTCTAAAAAAGTAGTTCCTTGAGACGGTATCTTCCTTAGTGAGAATAAAAGATCGAGACAAGAAAACCAACCTCTAAGAAAGTAGTTCCTTGACACGGTATCTTCTAACACTTGCTGCGAGGAAAGAAAGTAGTTCCTTGACATGGTATCTTCTAACACTTGCTGCGCGCACCTTGTCCTCTCTGAAAAAACCAACCTCTAAAAAAGTAGTTCCTTGAGACGGTATCTTCTAGCGTGTGTTTCTTCACCTTGTCCTCTCCTAGTTTTACTAATGCCTCTATTGCAGCCTTGCCCTTCTCGTTAAACAATGTATTCACCTAGTCATTGAATCTATTCGTAACCTTTGCTTGCCAAAAGTCTACAAACATAGTCATTGAATCTATTCGTAACCTTTGCTTGCCAAAAGTCTACAAACATTGTCTCCGCGAGTAATCATCACTAATGGTTTAAGAAGCAAGTCCACGACAACGACAAACCTTTGCACGTTCTCATATTCAGCTATACATTGAAATTTCAATCATGGCTTTCTCGTTAAACATTGTATTCACCTAGTCATTGAATCTATTCGTAACCTTGGCTGGGCAAAAGTCTACAAACATTATCTAGGAGTAATCATCACTATTAATTTAATCGGCTTTGCTTATCGTTGCAAGGGAAGCAATTCCACGACAACGACAAATCTTTGCACGTTCTCATGTTCAGCTATATATTGAAAATTACTGCCGTACAAGAAGTCCAATCCTGCACGAGGAAAATATTCAAATCCAAGTTTAATAGCGCAACTATCGGTTAATTATTAAACAGCACTACAACATGTATACATTTAAATTACAGAAATGCATAATTTATTTTTTAATGGTATCGTATGGCATGATACAATTTCGCTACCATATATATTCAAGAATATTCGATGCATATAAAGGAAACCATCAACATATATAACTCATGCATAATATTCAGACACATTCCACGGCTATAAAGGCAACCATCGACATGCATAATAGCACCATGCCAATGATGATGATAAAAATACAAATGGAAATGACGGAACGCAGTGAATGGGCCATTGTGAAAGAAGGGGGTGAATGTGGCGATGTGGATTGTTGATTCGACGAAAAAACAATCAGTTACTGCCTCCCATGTGCACCGCACGGCCTCATGTCTTCATGGTTTCCAACGGTAAAAAGTCATTTTATCTAAGAGAACACCATGGCCTTTAGGGTTTCGAACGGGCTGTTATAATTCAATTTCAGAGTACGGGAGCCGGAAACCCAAGGTGGTAAATTAACTCTTATTTTTAATCGTTCTATCAAATTTAAATTTACAATTTAACAAGCTATATAGTGAAATTTTAAAATTTAACCAGCTATATAGTGAAATTTAACTAGTAGAGAGTTATATAGTAGACGGCAGTAGTTTAAATATAGTTAAATTAGAAGAAAGATATGTAAAATTATAAAATATATTAGAGAAAAAGACTATAATTAATTATACAAAATTAAAATATATAATTTTTTTAAGATTAGAAATATATATTTAGGAATATTATTTTATAACATTTAAAAACCACCTTTTCACAGTCATAAGTCATGACGAATAAAAAAAAACAAATTATCATTTCATAACCAAAATAAGCCATGAATTGCAATTTCACTACCAAATTTCAAATTCCATTATTTATCGAGATACTAATTTGACTTGAAAGCAACAATATCTATCTCCCATATAGAATATGTAGAACTTTTAATCATAAAATTAAAAAAAATTATATTCAATTTTTTTTTTTTAGGCTGGGGCGGGACTCTCCAATTTACATGTCCATTAAGTACCCCTCTCTCTCCAATTTACATGTCCATTAAGTACCCCTCAACGGGGGAAGGGTAGCCCAAGATTTGAACCCAAGACTTCCGGTTCGGTGAGACTTCATTTCCACGACCATTGCCACTTCAGCTACCCCATGTGGACAAAATTTATATTCAATTTAAAAACTTTTTTTAATGAATAGTTTTCGAACGAGTTATGCAATTTGTAAATTTTAAGGATTTTGATAACACGCTCTTAATTATTTTCCTTTATAAATATACTTATTTTATGAATTTTCTTTTCAATACAAATTTCTATTTTTTTCATAAAATTTAAATTATCTAGACCACCAATAAAGTTTGTTCAAAGTTGGACTACGCTAACGTGATTTGTTTATTATTATCTTAAAGTTTTATATTGCTATAGGCCCACATAGATGAAGTATTTCACATAGATGAACTAGTTCATAGATGGATTTTAATGTCATTGTCTATGCACTACATTTATTATTATCTTAAACCTTTATATTACAATGGCCCCACATAGATGAAATAGATTATAAAAGAATCTTAATGTTATTGTCCATTTCTATCTCTGTCATGCATTGCATTACACAGGGATTGTGATTATTATCCATCACACTCATCTTTTTTGATAAATTGATAAATTTAATATATTAAAAAATATATATATTTTTTTAATAATTCTTTATTTGCCATGACTTTTATATTGACAAATTTTTAGTCCACAAATAATCCACTTTGGCCATGATCAATCTATCTTATATTTTTAATATTTTATTAGTAAATAAATATCATTTTATTAGATGATATTTATAAATAAATAATAAATTAAAATGAACAAATAATTCATATATATTATTATTATAAAAATATATAATAATATATTTTTTTTAAATTTACTTTTCAATATATATAATTTTAATCATTAGCTTATTTAATAATTAAATTAATTATTAATATTTAACATTAAAAAAAATCATATTGACATGGTCAAATTACATATTCAATATCCAGTATTACCAAAAAAAAAAAAAAAATCATAATTATATAATTTAAATATTGAAATTTTTATATTTTTATCTAAAATTAAATTAAATTAAAAATATATATATAATTTTAAATAGAAATTATTAAATATTTATTTTATTTTAATAATAAAAAATACAAATTTAATCATAAATAATTAATATTCAAACATTATAAAATAATAAAATACGAGTTATCTTGTTCCATTTTTCCTGCTTGGCTGTGTGCAGGTGGATATCAAAAGGATTATAATAATGTGTGCGAGGAACATACTTGTAATATCCTTTCTTTGTTCTAGAGGCTTGACCTCACACTCGTTTGGAATATCTTTTCTTGTCCTTTGGATATTTTCTTTTCTTCTTGTAGAAAGTCTCTTTAAACTCTCTTTTTGCTCTTTTCTTGGCTTTTCTTCTTTTGACCAAAGGATCATCTATTGTCAATCCATACTTGCTATAGATGGACTTCTTGTCTGGCAATCTAGAAAGTTTTTCCAGAGATTTATTTACCTTTGAGCTTGTACAAAGACTTACCCATGTCTTTGTAATGTGAACATATATTTCTCCCCATGTATATGACTCAAAAGGTAACTGAAAGACTTCTTGCATTCTGATATAATCTACAAATCTAGATGGAAAGGCTACAAGATGTACCTTTTTCCATAGCAGATTCTTCGAGTCTTTGACTTCATATATTCTTTGCATCCAGTCTCTATGCACGTCTTCAAATTGGGACATCTTGTAGCACTTCAAATTCATCAGAATAACTTCATTTTTATCAGCAATTTCAGTTTCGCTTCCACACCAATGTTCTAGGATCATTGATGTCAAGGAACCTATCATATTACTGGTAACTGTGCCATCAGAATTGTGTATTACATCTCCTTTCTCATCTTTAAGAACTTTTGCTTCCATTGTTTCAATGAGCTTTGGGAAAGATTTTGTCTCCCACCACCTGAGGAGTGTCCATGTAAAACACTGAATAATGGTCCTGCAAGCATCAATTTCACTTTTCCCTCTAAGACACATGACTTTATATTTTGTATACATCATGTCAATCATCTCCCTGATTTGACCGACACTCATGTTATCTATGTTCCACTCTTTGTGGGAATCTGGGAAAAAGGTGTGTGCTTTAGGAAGCTTTCCTTTTTCTTCAAAGTCAGGTGCTGGATATTTGGTGAACCTATGCTCAAGATGTTCATATATGGGAAAGATTTGTGTATCATGACCTTTCTGTTCTTTCCCTTTTTCTTCTTCTTCATCCTTAAATAAGGATGCAATGGTTATCTTTGTTGTGGACTCAGAATCAGAAGAAGAGGCTACTTCCTTGGGAAATAAGGCTGGAAACCTGTGGACAGTTTTAACAGGATCCAGAATCTTTATGCTTCTTTTTACAAGAAAGGAGTTTGGGACTAGTTTTTCAGCTTTCGACAAATTCATCTTTTCAACTTTATCTGTTAAACCAGTTATGAGATGTTTAGTTTTATCTAAATGATCAACTAACTTTTCTTCTACTCCTTCTATCTTAGATAAAGATTCTTTTGCATAAGAACGAAGCAAACTAGAATCAAATTGTACATTGTTCAGACATTTATTTACATCATTAATTGATACTTGAACAATATCAATTTGTTCCTTGACTTCTGCAGATTTTATTGCATTTATATCTAAGCCTTTTAATTCAGTATTTGTCCAATTTAGATGTTCACTCGCCTTCTGTATCATTCCATCGATGCCTAAGGCATTGTCATCTTTCTATACCAATGGTATGGCTTTGGCTACATGTTGGTTTTCTCCAATCACAATTCCTTTGAAAGGAGGAAATGTTGATGAAGTTTCAACTTTTGTTCCATCTAGTGCAATCCAAGCATGCTTATTTGTTGAAGTGCTTGTGGAACCAATAAACACATTTAATGGAGAAATATTATCTTTCCAAGAGTAGAAAGATATCCATGTATTATTTATTTCCATAAAATGTTTCCAATCTTCAGCTAATTCTCTCTTCTCTTTGGGAGTATAATTCTTATCAAACTCATATGCCTAGAGATTAGTGTATAGATCTCAATTTAACATTGCTTTTATCCATTTTGCACTAATATCAGATTTTAGGCATTCATCCATGAGGGAGAAAAATTTATGCATCTCCATTATTGCAGGTTTTTTGCAGTCAGCAAGAACTGCGCAGAATCTATAATCTCGTATCAGGTAATTTGCTTGCTCAAGATATCCTAGGCCATATCTAGGTTTAGCTGGTCTCATGAGGCACATCATCTCAGTAAACCTTGGTTCTTCTCCTTCTAATGTCACAATTTCATGCATCATAATTACATGATCTGTATCCTACTCATGTGGGAAAGGTATATCTGAACACTTGGGATTCGGGCATGGATTAACAGAGGTTGAAGGAGGAGCAATACCAGATCTAAGATTATGGTTGGCATGTATTTCAAATTCAACAAATGTAAGCAGATTTACATATTCTTGACATTCGGGGCATTTTACTTCTAATGAAGAATAATTTACAAGTTGTGCTAACTCAATCAAAGAATTATGTGTACAAGAAGATGATATGGAAGAAACAGTATCTATAGTGGAGGGAACTCTGTAATATTTGGATAGTTTACAAGCAACTTCAATTCTTCGGTGGTCAATTGTAGATCTCCTGGGAAAAGAGATGACAACAGAAGACAAATTTTCAGCAATATCAACAGAGGTGATATTTTTTGGCAAAAGAGGCTGAGGATTATTTATCACCCAATGTTTTGGAAATGTCAAGTCTTCCCAATGGATTGTCTGATGCTCAATTTTTTGATTTCTGACATCAGTCTAGATGACAACACTTGATTTTGAGTCTCGACTTGGCGTATGGTAGATGGCTGGCCACAAGGTATTGGTGCGACGAAAACAGCCTTTAGTCTGAATGGCTATGTTGTTTCTCTTTTTGTGCATGTCGAAACCAGTTGTTTGGCCCTGGAGTTGTAAGATCTAGTCTATGGTTTCATCGAAGGTATATATAGAGAAATTTGGGTAACAGTCGAAATAGACTGGGCCATTTGACAGAGGAGCAACAATTCTGCCTATTAAGGAATTAGTATACTTATTGTGCGTCAAGTCTCGAACAGTGGCTAACACAAAAGTATGTAATCCTTTATGTATCAAAGAATTGATCCCTACTTGAATGCATCCTAAGTGCAGATAATTTGTTTTTAAAATTTTTTCTTTAGCCTGTAATTCTTCTGGATTTAACAGAGATATAGTCTGGATATTATTTCAGTTCTCTTAGATTTGGCTCACATACTCTCTAATACTAATCCTAGTTGCAACTTTTAAATGGGAAATAGACACATCGTTATACACTTCTGAGGGAGCTATGGCAGGTAGTTCCGAAGGGGTAGAAGGTTGCGGTTCTTCATATTCAAGTTCAGTAGAATTCAAAACTCTATTAGAACTTGATGAAAATATATCGCTTAAAGGGTTTTCTTCAACCTTAGAATCTCTCTCTTCCAATTCTCGGAAAGAAATTGATTCCCGATAAGAATCCATTCTCTATGAGTATAAAGTTTTGAATACCAACCTTCTGAACCAGACGTTACTGGCTCTGATACCAATTTCTAGCAAGGGCTCCTGTCACAAGCTTCTTACTTGTTGTATCTCTTCATTCTTCTCTGATAGCCAACTCCTGGTGAACTAGTGGTGAACTAGTGGTGAACCTACTCAGAAATTTCATGCTCTCACAACCTCAACAATGGCTTCCTCGCCTTTCAACGGCCTTGGCGTCCCTTCGTTCCTTTGGCAAACTTCGTGTGAACTTCCTGCGAACTTCGGATGAGAGCTCAAAGAAAACTACTACCACAACAGACTAAATAAATGCATAGAGTATTCAATTGCAGAATGGTGTACTTATTTTATTTCAGAATGGATATGACTTGTTTACAAAGAGATTCTTTACAGAGATTTACTATCTTTGCATTTATCAGGCTTTATGTTGTCCACAAGGAACAAGCAATACCGAAGGCTACCTGGCAAAGGATAGGCTCTGCCTGAGAATAAGACTTGGACTCATATACAGACAGATCGACTCTCTATATGATTCAGCCGCTTTAGGTTCACACCAGTGTCAAGCACTGATGTACAGGCTCACTCCCAAATCACCTAAGGACTTGAGTTCTTCTTGTCATGCAAGTAGATTAGACAGAATGTTCGTAGATGCAGAGCAGGAGAGATACTCGACACAACACACAAAGACTCAGACTCAAACTAACTCCATATGCGAATGCCTCGAAAATGAGCCTTACCCTCATTATATAGGAAGTGAGGGGGGACATGCATTACTGTGGGTCATCCGTGAACTGACCTAAAGGTGGATGAAATCAATGCTTTTAAGTACTGCTAGGGCAACGTCTGCACAAAGATTCCAATCCGAGAGGTGGATGGAATTTTTGCTTTCGAGTAATGCCAGGGCATCATTCGTCCAAGAGATTCCTGTCCGAAAAGTAAACCTTACGGAAAATATTTTACACTCGACAAAGTGGATGCTTTTTATCAAATCCCACAAGAAAATTATGAGACCGACAAAACAAGGTGGATGCCTATCATAAAAGCCCACGCAAAAATCATTTGCATAGATTATTTATGCAGTGGAAGCTTTAGTACATCAAAGCCCATGGGAAATATGGTTACAATTAAGCCCTGGTGACTGGTACTTATTATAACAACATGGATACTTTTAATGGAAAGCCCATGTGAACCATCATAATACTTTTAGTTCAGGGAATCTATCTCTTTTATACAACAGACCGTCCTAGGCTTTAGTGTATATCCTGAAGACTATCATTGGTTTTTCCTAAAATAATTTGATGTTTCATTATGGTTAAGACTAACCATTCTAAGTGCTCTCTCATATATTCATGGAGTGAATAATTTAGGTTATGGAATTGAGACCATTCTTTATCTGTCATGTCCTTAACAGTTTTGTATATAGTATGGAAACATTCTCCAATACCATGTTCTTGGCACCAATCACTATATTTTCTTTTGTATGCCTCATGGTATACAGGATCCATGGCAATTTTGCTTACTCCATAATCACTCCACCATTCTTGAAACCACTGGCATTGTTGATTTCTGTGAGAAGCAGCTAATGTGCTAAATTTTAGCTTTGTATAGTGAGTTTCCTCTTTGTCATCGACATTAAGAAAATCCCACCATAACTTTTTGTACCCTGCAAAATCATACATAGTGTCAAGAAATATAATCGTTGGATCATTTCTTGGCCAACGAGCACAGGACTGAACAGGACAATGTCCTTGTTCATTCCAAAGATCCCTGGTCCAGTAAATACAAAATTATTTTCCATAAATGCCAGTACTACGCCCTCCGTGACACCAGATCCCGATAATATCATGAAAGTTTTGTTCCAAAACTTGGTGCGCAATCCCAGCATCTCTTTTAGACTTATCATATATCATGTGATGAATCCACTTGCTACCTTTATGGTACACTTTCCTTTCGGGTACAAAGTGTTGAATGTCACCATGAGGCTGCAAGTTGGAGTCCAGTACCTTCATGTTTCTTAGTTGCCAAGTGGGTTTCCAATTTCTTTTCTATTCTTCCCAGTGTTGATTATTTGGGATGGTCCTGAGAACTTCTTGTTTCTGGTGTTGGTCCCACTCAGTGATGATCATCATGATAGGATCTCTGGCCTCAATATATTCTCTGCTAAGAAAGTCAGGGAGACTATTCTCTTCCCCTTTAATATGTTCCACCTGAAAATCAAAGTTCGCAAAAAGAGCTTGCCACCTGCCAAACTTGTCTTCTTCGGCCTTCTTGATGTCTTTCTTAACAGTTTCTGCAAAGTAGATGCATCAGTTCTAAGCAAAAAAGGTTTGTTAATGAGATAGACTTCAAACTTACTGATGCAATTCCATGTTGCCTTTACTTCCTTTTCTATTGTGGAATACTTCAGCTCGGCTGGGTTCCATACTTCAGAGGAAAATTGAACAACTTGTTCATCCTGTCCAACCTTTTTCTTTAAGACTCCTCCCCATCCAATATTACTTACATTTGATTCAACAATTTTATATGCAAGATCATCAGTGACATATAAAATAGGCAAAGATTTTACTTTGGCCTTGATATTCTGGACTGCTTTTGTATGGATTTTGTTGGGTCCCTATAATACTAGTGATTACTACATTATTATTGTAGTTATACCCCTTAATAATATTGTTGTGCCCCTATTGCCCCCATATTGTTATTACTATGCCCCATAGAATCCCTCTATTGTTATTTTTGTGGCTTTATATTAATATTGTTAGGTCGGCTGGGTTATATTGTGACTCCTTAGACTCCTATATATAGAAAGGAGGTTTTGTCATTTGTATCATCCAAGAATTGTTCATTTATGTAATGCAAAGGAGGTTGCCCCATCGAAGAGGCTGAATTCTAAGGTGTGGATCTATCTTTTCTATCTTTTTCTTGAGCTGGTTTCATAACAAGAAGAACCTCCCTTCAATTCTGAAATTGTATGGTAATCCCTGCTCTCACTGTCTTTGCCTTCCTACTTCAAGCGTTTTTTAGTTTCTTAGTCACCTTTTTAAGATGTTCCTAACACTTCGAGGCACAAAATTTCCATACCTTAACTTGTATTCTATGCTCCTTCACCTCTCCTGCCAACTATGCATTTACTCGTCTTTGCACTATATTCTGCTCTTCATTGCCTGGTTTAATACCTCCAAGTCGTAAACATGTTGCTTGAGATCCTCTATCTGATTATTCAGACAGAGGGTGGAGTGCTCCACTCCCAATTCCTCTAGCGCAGACTTCTCGACAGTCGATTAGAGACATGTGCTAACATCATCAAGGTCAAGGTTATCCTGGCCACCTTTCAGTTCCTACATTTCAATATCATCAAGAGTTTCAACACCCAGAGTCTCATTGCCACTAAGAGTCTCAGTGCCCTACATTTTTACTTTATTAGGGGTTTCGGTACCCTTCTCATCCAATTTACCAGGTGTTTCAGTACCCTTCTCCTCAAAGACATTAAGGGCTTCAATACCCTGCTCATCCATCTCACCAGGGGTTTCAAAACCTTGTTCTTCAAAATCGTTGAGGGTTTTAGTACCCTACTCATCCATCTTACCAAGGGTTTCAGTACCCTATTCTTAAAAATCATTTAGGGTTTTAGTACCCTGCTCATCCATTGCACCAAGGGTTTCAGTAGCCTACTCGTCCATCTTACCAAGGGTTTCAGTTCCCAAAACTTCAGAACCATTAAGGGCTTCAGTGTCATATGCCGTGTCATCCACCTGACCCTCTATCAGGTCCTTGCTTGCACTCAACATCACTTTTTATTTTCTTCATCCTTTCAAAAAGGACTAACAAGGGTATGTCATCTTCCTTCTCCACATAGTCACCATCAACCACTGTATGGGCCACTGCCTTAGCGAGGACCGAAAGATTATCGTTACTTGGTGAAGCAGGTGGGGAGTCATCTAATAGTATCGAAGATTTTGACTGAACATGACTCACCCTCGAAGAGGTATTCCTTCTCCTAGACAACCTCCTTGTCTTAGTAAGATGTGGGGTCAGCGTTTCTGATGTCTCCTTCTTGCCTGCACTTCTCTTCTGAGGTGACTTCCCTACACTCTTCTTATGAGCTAGCTTTTCTGTACTCTTCTTCTGATTCAACTTTTCTGCACTCTGCCCCTGAAAATCCTTCAAGAATTCCTCCCAGGTCACATATTTAGCTTCCAACTCCTTCTTAATTAAGATTGTGATTATCCTGTGGTGATATAATTTATACGCGACCTGACTAGACTTCCCTTTATGAACCCCTTTTTCCTTCTTTTCTAATATTATCAGCAAATAATAAGGGAAATTGATGATCTTACTAGACTCGAAGTGCAAGAGTAGGAGTATGTGATAGAGGAAAGTTAATGAGTAGCGGACCTTGCAAGTAAGGAACTTCTGCAACACATACAAGAGATCCTTCCACTTTCCTATCATAGAGTTCTACTGGAGTCCGTTCTTCCAGTCCACCTTCTACTTCGGGTTGACCACGAACCCACGCCATAATTTCTTTTCTAACTTCTCCTTCTTAAACCATTTCTCCTACACTACTGGTAAACCTATAGCCTGAGATATGGACTCCTCTATGACTACAAATTCTAACGAGCCAAACTTGGCTCAGCTTCCATCAAAGGTCCAGGAGAATGTTATTTCCATAGCTAAGTCGAATCCATCGAATTTCTATAGGAATGGGAAGAACCTGGATTCTTGCAATATTACAAGACTATTCTTGTACTCAGTGGTATGTTCTATCTCTTGTATGTACCGTGGATAAATCCTTACACATTCCATGTCTGTTCAAATTCACCCAATCTTTGTCTCAATTTTTGAAAAGATTTTACAACATAAAGAATTTGAATGATGTTCGAGCTAAACATCTACTTCTATATTAACCACTTTCCAAAATGGTCGTGATTCATTATTAAAACTACATGGAAGTAAATATGAATTGCTTCAAGTACAGGGGGGTGATGATGATTGGAAGAGGCAACAATTTAGATAATAATTCCATGTAATAGTCATGCAAGGTTAGATATGGAGTAAGGCCATTATTATCAGGTGATGAGTTTTTCAAGGAAAGGTAAGCATTGGATTTCAAGAGAATCGTACCATCCTACATTTACTCCATGACCTCACATAAGGTGTACTTAGTACTCATTAAAAAGATGAGATTTCATAACCTAAAATATCTTTGTGCTTGAACAATTTATTCTTAAGTTGGTAAATGATAAAACAAGGTGTTAATCATAATAAAAACTGAATGTCATGATCTGCAGTTGGTACAATTATTCTACATGTACAAAAGTTCATAAAACAAAAGATAAGATTTCAATATACATTTTTGCACAAGGTGTTCCTGCACCAGAACATGTGTTTTTTGAATAGGGTGTGCTTAGCAGTGAGGACTCCTGTACTGAATGTGCCTTCACTCGATGTGCTTGCACAAACCATACTTGCACTTACACATGTTTGCACTACAAATACTTGCACCGAATTTGCTTGCACTCAAACACACATTCTTGCACCAGAGTTATTTGTAGCATAAAGGGAACCAAAAGAAATTTTGATAGGATATATTCATAGGTTAGATTAAAACATTTGTTGAATATAAAAAGGAGGTTTTATTCACCATTATTTGGTGTTGACATATGTCGTTTGATCTGATTTGTGAGTTCACATCAAATCTTGTAACCAATCCATGAGGTAAAAAAGAAGTGGGAAAAAGGGTAAATTTTTAGAATGGGAAGGAAATTACAATAGGTAATTCAAGAGTGAAACCATCAAGAGGGACAAATTGAAAAGGGATTTTGGGGAAAAAATACAAGAGAAAAAGAGGGAAATACGAAATCGGATAGGGAAAATTCCTTTGAAGAAAGGGTTGGTAAACTTTATGGGATAAAAAGAAGAAAATAAGGGATTTTTTTTTGTACAAAAATGGGAATAGAAGAAGGGCATAATTTCACCTAACATCTACCTATATAGTGCTGATCCATAAAATAAATGCAGTGGGAATTGCATGTTGCTTGAATAAAAAAAAATTATGCCATTTATCCCAAACTTGGATAAGGGCCTGGTTCTTGTACTTGAACTTGCTTCTTCTTGGTGACAATTAACACATCTAAAGATCAAGAAACATTCCCACTTTATTAGAAATGATCTTCCTGCCAGCAAGCTAGTTTTCATGTTGATCCTTTTGCAATCATGTTAGTAAAACTGATTTTCACAATCATAGGAAAACAAATTTAATCCTTTTTATTTTTAATTTTTTTAATTTGATTATTATATATTTTGTTTTTTGGATTTTATTTAAACTTTATTTCAAGAGAGAAGACATTATATTACAATAGGTTGGCATAACCACCTACCAACTGAAGTTCAGACTATTGTTGCATTTGCTGCATGAAGTCCTCCATTGTGAGGGGCTAAAAATATCCTTTAAGCCTATGCCCATTCACAAGGAAAATTGAATCTCAGCCATCGATATTTTTGACTTCTACAACCCCATTGTTGAAAACTTGAATTTCCTCATACGGTCCCACCCAACGAGTATGGAAATTCCCTTTAAAATGCTTAAATCTAGAGTCATAGAGAAGTACCCAATCACCTAGTTAGAACTATTTCTTCCTGATAAACTTGTCATGCCACTTCTTCTATTATTGTTGTACCAAAATATTTTTTTGAACAACATCCCTTCAAAATTAATTCAAATCAGTTAGTTGTAATAGACATTATTATTGTGCTTCCAAGAGATCTAGAACCAACTGAACTGTAGTTCTGCAAGTCTTGATCTGAAATTCAATAGACAAAAGGACTTGTTTCCCATACACCATATCATATGGTGTATGCCCTGTGTTGTTCCTCCAAGTGGTTCGACAAGCCCATAAGGCTTTAGGAAATCGACTAGCCCAATCCTTCCTATGCATGTTTAGTGTTTTGGTGAGGGTGGATTCAATCACCTTGTTTATGGATTCCACCTAGCCATTTTCTTGCCAGTGATATGGTGTAGATTTCCTGTGCCAAATCTTGTACTGATTCATGAATTCCTATACCAAGTTAAAAACAAACTGTGGTCCATTGTCAAAAAAAATTTCTCTAGGAACATCAAATCTAGTAAAAACTTCATTGAACAGAAAATCAATAACAAATTTTTCAGTGGCACAAGAAATAGATTTAGCCTCTATCCATTTAGTAACAAAATCAGTGCAAACCAAGGTATGATTTTTATTTAAAGATGTGGGGTTGATGGGACCTACAAAATCAATAGCCCATTTTTCAAAGGGCTCAATCATGACTTGAGGACATAAAGGAATTTCATTGGCTTGAATAGGTTGACCTATTCGTTGACAACTATCAGAATGCCTAACATATTGCTCGACATCCTTAAACAAAGAAGGCCAAAAATAGCCAGTGCATAAAATTTTATATGCAACTCGCTTGTCTATGAAGTGACCACCGCAAGGTTCATAATCAACAGATTTTAAGATATCAAACATTTCTTCCTCTCTTACATATCTACGAATAATAAAATTTGGTCTAGTGTAAAAGAGGTCTCCCCGTATCAAAGAATATGAAGCACTTTTCTGAATAATGTTTCGCTTTTCATGAGTGAATAAGTGAGGGGGTGTATTTTCACTGAGTAAATAGTTGGCTATATTAGTAAACCATGGATATTTTGCTGACATATCATCATCAACAAGAATTAATTCACCAGGATTGTTTAATCTAGAAAGATAATCAGCTATAGCATTAGAGTTTCCTAGTCTACCAATAATTCTAACATTGAATTGATGTAATAGAAGCAACCACCTAGTCACTTTACCACTAGTTAAAGTTTTATTCATTAAATATCTTATAGCATAATGATCAGTATGCACATCAACTTCATATACTATAATGTAATGTCTGAATTTATTAATAGTAAAAATAATGGCTAAAAATTCTTTCTTAGTCACTGTATAGTTCAATTTGGCAAGTGATAGATTTTTACTAATGTAGTAAATAGCATAGGATTGTTTATTCTCCTCTTGTCCTAAGGCTGTGCCAATGGCAGTGTCTAAAGCATCAAAGGAAATATGAAATGGCAGGGACTAGTTTGTTCCTCTCAAAACTGGTGCATGTACTATTTCTTACTTCAATGTTTCAAACGATTGTTGGCGTGTTGGGGACCAGGTGAATTCACTATCCTTAGCTAGTAATTGGAAAAGAGTGGTAGCAATCTTGGAAAAAAATTCAATGAATCTCAAGTAATAACCAACATGTCCCAGCAAACCTCTCACTTCCCTTTGGGTTTTGGGTGTAGGTAGACGAATAATGACTTCAATTTTAGCAACGTCTACCTGGATACCTTTGTCAGAAACCAAATGGCCAAGAACCACTCCTTGTTTGCACGTTAATATACATTTTTTATCACTCAAAGAAATATGGGCCTCTTGGCAATGTAAAATCGCTTTTTCTAGATTTTTAAGACCTTCATCAAATGAGTTACCAAACACAGAAAAATCATCCATATAATATCAACACATTCAAGATCAACAAAAATAGCCAGCACAACCCTTTGAAAGGTAGCAAGTGCATTACACAACCTGAAAGGAAGCACTCGATAAGAAAATGTACCCCAAGGGCGTGTAAAGGTAGTTTTGTCTTGATCTAAGGGTGCGATCTGGATTTGGTTATACCAACTAAAGCCATCTAAAAATGAAAAGTACTTTTTACCAGCAAGGGTATCTAGCACATGATCGATGAAAGGAAGGGGAAAGTAATCCTTGAGAGTGGCTTTGTTTAATTCTTGATAGTCAATGTAAATACGCCATCTCCCATTTTTCTTAGGGACTATCACTAATGGAGAGACCCACTGACTCTCAAAAATGTGGTAGATGAAATTAACATCTGAGATTTTTTGTAATTCCTCCTTAACAATATCTCTTAGTGCAGGATTCATTCCTCTATGGCGTTTTCAGACAAGTTGAGCTCCCTCCCGGATGTAGATATGATGAGTACAAGTCTCAGGAGGAATACCTTTCATGTATTTGTAACTCCAAGAGAATGCATCCAATTGATATCGCAACAAGGTAACGAGATGCTCTTGTTGTGATGAATCCAGGTCTGAACTAAAACTAGGCATAGTGTCTACATTGTTCAAGAAATCTTGTAATTGACCATCCTTGGTAGACTTGGTATGATGCTGAATTGAAGAAATAGGCTAGTCTCCTCATCACTATTGTCATAATCTAACCATAATGTATCCTTGAGTTCCCGAACAGATCTAGCAGGTGGGTATAAGTTGACTGTTTTCCTAAAGTCTCCATGTGAAATGTACATATCATTGGAGTGACATCCAATATAAGCATCAGTCATGGCAAGCCATGGTCATCCCAGAATCAAAGGATTTCATCCCACTAGATTATTTCGCTAAAGCACGATGAAATCCACAGGGTATTCCCATAAATCTATAGAGACAACCATGTCATCCAATACACCATCGGGGTTGATTTTTTATCTGTCTGCATGTTCAAGCATGGTGTGTGTAGGACAAATATGGCCCAACCCATGTTGTTCCATGGTTTTCTTGATCATCACATTGATGGCCACCCCCAGGCCTACTAATACATTAGAGACAAGGATATCACCTATCTGGACAGAAACAACTGGGTTTCCAGGATATGTGTATTTCTCCATTGATACGCATCCTGTCATCAACTTAGTTGCTCTACCAAAAAACTGAATGGTCCAAGGTTCTACTCTCTTCCTCCCTTGATTTTTAAGACATAATTCCATAATGATCCTTTTATAGCTGGGAATTTCTTGGATATCCTAAAGTAAAGGGACCTTTATACAAAGATTCCTTAATTCAAAAGCCAGAGTGGACTTAGGGTAACTCTTCTCCATGACCAACCGCTTTGGAGAGGGGTTTGGGTTTGAATAATTTGCTGAATATGAAGCTACATCGATGGGTTGAAGGGTGACATTGTTTTTCGAATGATCATGATTTACTTCCTCATTTTTCTCCTCAATACTCATCATGGATGGTTATTGTTTTTCTGGTTTAACTACCCTTCTCGATCTCAATTGAAGCTCATTTACCCAGCCAACAAGTTTTGATAAGTAGGAAGAGGAGATGGTCCAATCAAATGAATCAATTGTACGACCTTATTATTAGGATTCGATACCAGTTGAGCAGGTAATTGAGGTGGTCTAAATGGTGGTGGCAAAGGCAATGACTAACTTTGCTAAGGTAGAGATGGAAAAGATGGTTTTGACATGTGGTTTGGGGAATAGGAAGGAGGATATGATGGTATCTGAGAAGGATAGGAATGATATGAATAGTTTGGCCCTCTCCATCCTTGTTACCAAGGTTGAGAGGATTGTCCATGATGAAAATGATTCTTGTGCTACCAATGTTGAGAGTGATTATTATTATTATAATAGGAATATGGACGTGTATTATAACCATAAAGATGTGGTTCATGAGCCATACCTGCACTTACCTATGGCTAGTTTCTTCTTGCTCCCATGGCATGTAGTGGCTTAGGTTCAGAATGATCTCCTTCAAGTACATATTTTAATCTAGGTATGGAGGGGCACTCCTGAGTGGCACGGTTCTCTGCAAAAATGACACATTTATTAGCACCTTTCATATCAGCAGGACACTCTCTTAAAGGATGTTTTTTCCTACACTTTAGAAGAAAAGAGATAATGACTCTTGCTTTTTTTCAAGTTTTTGCTGAAATTTCAAAGAGTCTATTTGTTTGTTAACAACATTCATTATTTCAATTTTCATGTTGTCCATTTTATTCTCCAAGCCAATGATCATAGCATCTATAGATCCCAGTTTGTTAGTTTTACTTCAACCTCCTTTAGTGGATATAGATTGATTTCTATAGAACTTCTTGCACAAGTCACAAATTTGTTAAAAAGTCTTATGAGCATTGTCCCCTTGTCCTAACAAATTCAGATTATGTCTAGAATCCTCAGTAAGTCCTTGTAGGAACAAGGTTCAAATAGTACTTAAATAAAACCTGTGTTTGGACCTTTGGAGTATATACAAAAATCTCTCTAAGTAATCCTCCAAAGTCTTATCATCACCTTGTACAATGGTGAAGATCTCATGCTGCATTTCTCTAGATTTACAATATTCCTCTTATTTATTCAAAAAAACTCTCTTCATTTGGTCCCAAAAACTTACATTGTTTCCTCCTAGTCCCATGAACCAACGCAAGGTTGAATCCTTGAGAGTTGCAGGAAACAACTATAATTTCTTGGCATCAAAAGAATAATCATAACTCCAACACAATATATCAAACTAAAAAAGAAATGAATTTGGGTCTTTGTGCAGCTTACCATGAAAGTGTGGAAGAGCTGAAGGTGAAATATTCTTCATTTGTACATTCACGTTTAAGTTCACTGTTGGAAATATAAAAGTGGAATGCTCTTCATTTACCTGGTTCTCGCCAGTCCCCTCTGCATGGTCTTCATGATCAACCATTGTTGTGCCTCCAACCGGACCACTTCTAGAAGGTGAAGTGATGAGCCCCGACTTGGGTAACTTATTCGGCTCATTTTGCCTAATTGGCCTTGTTCAATCCTCCATTTTTCATAGATTATGCACGTTTTTTTAGTATGTTTATGTTGTTTGAACGAATAAGGGTGGTCACTCTACCAAGGAGGCTAATACGTGGTTATTTCAGGTTTTTTGGACAAGTTTTGGAGCAAAACCAAGCAATCATGGGACAGGTGACAACCAAGCTTGAGGTGAGGATTCATAGGGGGGTTGTCTTTGGCATTAAATGACCCTTCCTCGAAATCTCAACTCTCAACTCTGAGCTCAACAGGCCACCAAAATGAATCTTAAAGGGAGCCAAGCAGCTTTGGGAAGAGTGATTATTTACTAGCAGTTGGAATAGCCGAGTCCCGTGAATTTAGGAGGGCTGCTAGACCCCTCATAGTGTATAAATAAGAAGGCCTTGACCTTCATAGTTTACTTTTGGAACTATTGTAATTTTGCACTAGAGTGCTGTCATTTACCCAACTCGTTTTCTTGTAGCTACTGCTGTATAACTTTCTTGTGATGATTATTTTTGGATAATGAGAAGCAGTTCTATTTGGCATCAGCTTTGACTTTTTATAGGAGCCTGTAGCTCTTGGGGTTGGGCCCAACCTAACAGCCAAGGCCTCCTTCATGTATTGTTATTTGTTTTTGTGTCTTTGCAAAATAATCTCTGTTTAGTAGATTAACAACTTGCTGATTACATAGGTCATGGTTAATGATCAGATAGGCTTTTCCATGCTCAGATTTAGTTGATAGATTAGTAACAGGGAATATTTGTAGAAAAAGGCCATCAATCACCTCTGATCTCACCTCTCCCTCAGTGGGATCGTGAGCTGGGACAAAGGTGACATTGCTGCCAACAAAAATGTTGTTTTGCTTTGTCATGCAATTCTTAGTGTTGGAATCCTCATTTGTAAATGCTAATATTAGTAGTGTTTAAACGCTTCAGTTGATGATTGCTTAGTTGCATAGATATTTCCCGCATTTCATTTTGAATAAACTTCTGTTCATTTCCTTTTGCTGTTACTTAGGTCAGAATAGAGTGAAGTAACTAGGTCATAGGTTTTATAAGTGTTTGTTTGTTCAGTTTGAAAAACCACTTGCAGAGTACCTGTTATCCTTCCTTACCTGCACATACTCCATCCAACCTACCTGCTTCAACCTTCACTTAGAACCCCTACCTTACATTTGCCTCATTCGCTTACTTTGCCATGATTCTCATCTTCTTGTGCAACATCGTTTCATCCCTCCTTGAACAAATCTAACCATCTACAACACTCCTCAACTCCATCCTTCAAGTATTGAACTCCCCTACACCCCTATTTCACCTCCATACTCATTCCTCCACCTTTATCCCTCCATCCATGCTGCAAAATCCCATTTCTAAACATCTTGTAGAAAATTATAGACATCCTGTAGAAACTCCAGACATCTTGTAGAACCCCTGCAGACTTCTTGTAGAAGCTCACAAAAGCGGTTTCTTGAAGGCCAAACTCTATGAAACTCTCAGGAAGGGTGCTAGGGACCCTTAGGCCCTCTCTGAACCTTCCCTACGTCTTCCAAGCATTTCCCCTCGCCAATCCACTTCTGCACAGTTAAAAACAATGAAAGCACATGCATGATAATTCTGAAAACTTATTCAAAAATACAAAAAGATGGTTATTTCAGATTCTACTATAGGCATAACTTAGATGCATGCATTTCATCTTCTTATAAGTCAATGGCATCTCTCCCAGTAACTTGCATCCTCTTTCTTGCATCAGTAGAGCTAGCTGGTAAAATTAGGGTTTCCTAGGGTTTGCGTTTGCTTTCAGCTTTTCAGTTTCCTTCTACAGATAGATTAGCTTCCTTCAAGTTAGCTTCCATCCATCAGTTAATCAGCCTCTTCTCAGAGCTCATAGAAGTTGGCTTGAGCCCCTAGTGGACTTGTGCCAGCTGACCAAGTGACCACTGCGGCAAGAGCTAGTACTTGTGCATACAACACCGTCGCTTCCAAGTTTGTTACAAACTACCGGGTTGATAAAAGTAGAGAAGGGAGTCCCAGCAGTTGCGGCATTGTTGCTGCAATACTCGAGCTCACCACTCTTTCTTGCGTCTATGCCGGGGAAGTGTCAGAGTATTCGTGATTGCTGCTTTTCTTCTATTTTCTTCTACAACCTTCTCCTAAGTAGTTTATTTCATTTCCATTCTGCAATTTCATTTCCACAGAAGTAGACCAGACATTTCCTGCTTTCCTAGACTAGCATTTCAATTCTGCAAGCGTAGAGTAGCATTTCAATTCCACAATTTCAATTTTGCAAGTGTAGCCTAGTATTTCATCCCTGCAATTTCAATTTTTCAAAATAGATTAGTTCTTTCTTTCTTTCTTTGCAATTCCACATTTTCATTTTAGCAAGATAGATTTTAGATAGTTGAAATTCAATCTATTTTTAGTTTTGTAGGTACAAGCAGAGAAAAAAAACAGGCAGCCAAAAATATTTCATTTCATGCCTCGTAGGAACAGAGACAATACCTGAAAATTCTTACCCAACACCCCCACCACATCACAGAGTCACCCTTCTCTCTTCTTTGGTGGTCGTGATCTAGAAGAACCTATAGATGAACCTCCTGAGATATACGAAGATCCTATAACAAAAGAAGAGCAAGAGAACATCCCTCTAGAGACCATGGCTGAACACAAAAATGGTATGGGAGATAACGAGAGAATAGAAGGTGCTTTTCCCATCCGAGAGACCAATGGGGATATGAAAATGAAAAACATAAGTCCCTCAGCCTTACCTCACTTTCATGGATTGACCATTGAAGACCCTGATACCTTCCTGTTTGAGTTTGTTGTCCTTTGTCGAACTTATGACTATACTGAGGACGAGCAAAAGTTGAAACTCTTTCCTTCTACCCTCAAGGATGCAGCACTCCGCTAGTTCATGGGGTTACCTAGAAACCGTATCAATACTTGGGCTCAGATGCAGTAAGCCTTTAACAACAAATATGGGGACTACTGTAGGTCAAAGGAAACAAAGGGAGAAATCTTTCGGATGACCATGGGAAATGATGAGTCTTTAGAAGACTATGAGGAAAGGTTCCAACTTAGTTATAAACATGCCAGGTGCACACTTGACCCTGAATCTCTGAAGTTGGTTCTGATCCGAGGAGTCCCTGAAGACCTGCTAGATACCCTTCACTTACTAGCTGGAGGAGACATCTACCAACTACCCTATGAGGACATAAAGACTATGTTTAGAAACCATTCCAGGGTAGCCAGGAAAAGAGGAAGGGGGAATCCACTTTCAGCTAGTACCACCTTCTCCAAGCATGAGTTTGCTAATCAAATGGAAGACCTCAAAAGTGAGATGAGACAGACTATTGCCATGCAACTTGATACCTTCTAAATTCAACAAAAGAAAGAGGAAGCTGAGAGGGCTTTGGCCATTTTTTGTCCCAGATGTACGAGGAAGCACCCTAAGAATGAGTGTCCATTGCACTCAGTAGAGGTGTGTTTCGTTTGTGAGGAAGACCACCCCACCAACCAATGCCCAACGTTGCCCAGATTTAAAGCCATGTACCTGGGGACTGAGGCGACTACTGAACCTCTCTACTTCCTCAACCAAAGGAGGTCACATGGGCCCAGACCTTACCAGCAGGGGATGCAAGGGACATCCCAAGCTTATTATAACCCCAACCAATCTGCTCATATACCTTCTTGGGGCCCCCCTACTCATCCTTCCTATTCCACACCTCCTCCGTGGTCTTATCCATCTCAATACCATACTCAACCTACTGCTCATTCGTTTCACTCTCATGTCCAGCCACAACCTCAGTGGAATGCACCTCAACCGGGGTGGAGGCCCCAATACAACTCTCCTTCCGCCATTTTTCCTCCACCACTGACTCAACCACAACCATTGCCTCCTGCTCCTCCAAGACAACCCTAGATGCCTGCTTAACTGAACCCAAACCCCAACAATAGATAGGCCCAATAGGTATATACTGGGGCAACAACATGCCCTACCTATGTTGTGGAGATCTAGGAGATCAACCTGTGATCTGGGAAGGTCCTTCCAGAATGCCAACCTCCTCCCCTAGAGGAGGAGGAAGAGAAACAGGGAAGTGAACCCAAAGCAATTCCACCCTTTCCTGAGTGACTAACAGTCACCACGCACCCAAACCCAGAGGAGACTGAACTTCTAGGAGAACTCAAGCAGTTGTGTGTGAAAATACCACTTCTCCAGGCCATAAAATATGTACCAATATACAGCAAATTGATCAAGGAGAAGTGTTTCAGGCAGCTAGGCAGGTGCAAGAGAGATGCCCCAACTATCAATGTCATAGGACAGCTGTCCGATCTGATGTTTGGGCAAGTAATCTGTCCAAAATATTTGGACCCTGGGAGTCCTGTAGTTGATGTCCACATCAATGGCACCATAATCCCCCATACCTTGATTGATCTAGGGGCTGCCATTAATGTGATGACTAGGGACACTATGCTTAAACTCAACCTTCATAGTTCCCTAAGGAAGACCTCGACAGTACTGCAGTTAGCATACCGCTCCACCGTGACTCCCGAAGGGATTGTGGAAGATGTCCTGGTCTCTATTGAATCTTGGGAGTACCCTATTGACTTCTTGGTCCTTCAGCCAAAGGCTAAACTTACTGGATACCCCCTCATCTTGGGAAGGCCTTGGTTAGCTACTGCGGATGCTTACATCAGTTGTCGAGCTGGAAGCATGACCATTAAGAATGGGCCTATGTCTAAGTAGCTAGTCCTTTATCCTCCTGCCCAACCACTGCTAGAACATGACTTACCACTCTGGTTGGAAGAGGGAGATGAGGACGAGGTCTACTCTACACCTTTGTCCACCATAGAAGCCACCAGGGGAGGCCTTCAAACTGACGATGACTTGATTGAGAATTTGATTCAAAATCCGCCTCCTAGTGCACTGTCATTAGAAGAGTTCATGGAAGATACCTAAGCCAGTGCTTTAGTGGACCTCTGTGTAACTGATCCGACCTCTCCTAGAGTTAAGAGTGTGGATTTTGGCCTTGAAAGAACCTTAAAGATCAGCTCCTCCTTATCTCCCTCCCAGGAGAAGGAGCTGTGTAGTTTGTTGAACCGCCATTTGGAGGCTTTTGCTTGGAGTTATAAGGAAATGAAAGGAGTCCATCCTTTGGTCCGTACCCATCATATTTACATTAAAGAGGATTGTAAACCAATTAGGCAGCCTCAGAGGAGAACGAATCCATCCCTTAAAGACATTGTCAAAGAGGAATTGCAAAAGTTATTGGATACAGGATTCATCTACCCCATCTCTGATAGTGAGTGGATTTCACCTCTAGTGCTTGTGCCCAAGAAGAATGGGAAGTGGAGAATCTGTGTAGATTACCGAGAACTTAACATGGCCACCAGGAAAGACCATTTCCCTTTGCCTTTCATAGATCAAGTGTTGGATGGACTAGCAGGGAAGAAGTTCATTTCTTTCCTAGATGGGTTTAGCGGGTATAATCAGATCCAAATCATCCCGGAAGACCAAGATAAGACCACCTTCACTTGTCCATGGGGTACCTTTTCCTACTGAGTCCTTCCCTTTGGGCTATGCAACGCTCTTGCCACTTTCCAGAGAGCAGTATTGAGCATATTTGCTGAGTTGGTTCATGGTTCGGTGGAAATCTATATGGATGACTTTACTCCTTATGGGTCTAACTTCCAAGAAGCCTTGTCCAACCTGGGAAAAGTTTTAAGCAAGTGCATTGAGATGAACCTGTCCCTCAGTCCTGAAAAATGTGAATTCCTGATGACTGAAGGGACCATGCAAGGTCATACCATTTCTCAACAAGGATTGCAGGTGGATCCTAACAAAATTTCTATCATCCAGAAGGTTCCACCCCCTCAAAAGGTGAGAGATGTTTGGAGTTTTCTAGGCTTGGCAGGATATTATAGAAGATTCATCAAAGATTTCAGTAAGCTAGCCTCGACATTGTTTAGCCTCTTAGGAAAAGATGTCGAATTTAAATGGACTAATGACTGCCACGGGGCTCTGGATGAGTTGAAAGGTAAGCTGGTATCCACCTCGATCTTGAGAGGTCCAAACTGGGCCCTACCTTCGCACATCCACACTGATGCCTCAAACAAAGCCATAAGAGCAGCCTGAGGACAGGTTGAGGAGAAATTTCCATATGCCATATACTTTGTTAGCGAAAACCTATCCAAGGTAGAGATGAACTATAGGGTAACCAAGAAAGAGTTCCTGGCCGTAGTCCATTCCTTAAACAAGTTCAGACACTACATCACTGGTTATCAAACATTTGTACACACTAATCATGCTGCGATTAGATATTTAATGAATAAACCTAATGTGAATTCTCGTACCATTAGATGGTTACTTTTGTTGTAGCAATTTGATTTGACTATTGTTGACAAGCCAGGTAAGGAAAATGTTGTTGCTGACTTCCTATCTATATTGGATTTACCTGCAGGTGAGGAAAGAACAGTGGATGACCAGATGCCGGATGAACACTTGTTTGCTATCTTAGTACTCTCTCCATGGTTTGCTGATATAGCAAACTACTTGGTCTCGGCACAGTTCCCTCCACATTTTACCTCAAAGGAGAAGAGCAGAATCATGAGGAAGAGTTCCCAATTAACTTGGATCTGGGGCAACCTGTTTAAACTCGGCCCAGATCAGATTTTGAGGCATTTTTTTAGGGAAGAGGAATTCTTTGACATCCTCCTAACCTGTCACGATGGACTATGTGGAGGCCACTTTGCAGCAAAAAGGACCACCTTCAAAATTCTACAGGCTGGCTACTATTGGCCTACTCTTCATCAAGATGTCAGAAGATACATCAGCCAGTGTGACCGATGTCAGAGGATGGGGAAACCTACTCCAAGGGATGAAATGCCCCTCCAACCTCAAGTGACTTTCGAGCCATTTGAGAAGTGGGGCATGGATTTCGTGGGACCTATCAACCCTCCTTCAAAGAAAAGGTCTTACATCATTGTGTGCACTGACTACCTAACAAAGTGGGTAGAAACAAAGACAATCAAGGCAACGACATAAGAGAAAGTGGCTGAGTTCTTAAGGGAAAACATCTTCTATAAGTTTGGCTACCCAAGAGAGTTAGTCACCAATCAAGGAAGCCAGTTCACCTCCAACCTGATTGAATATTTGCTCGCTCATCACAAGATCAAGCACAAGACTTCCACCCCATATCATCCCCAAGCAAATGGACAGGTGGAAGTCACTAATAGAGCATTGGAAGGGATTTTGACTAAGGTGGTGAGTAGTAGCAGAAAGGATTGGGTAGATCGCTTGGTTGAGGCCACCTGGGCCTACAACACCACTTGGAAAACTACAACCGGTTCCACACCTTATGAGCTGGTCTACAGGAGGAAAGCTTTGCTGTCCATAGAGTTCGAGTATAACACATTGAGGGTGGCAGCTCAGCTGGACCTAGATCTCAGCCATGCTCAACGTGAAATATTATTGTAGCTGAATGGATTAGATGAACAAAGAATGCAGGCCCTCCTCCATTAAGAAGTAGTCCAATTTCAGAGGAAGATATGGCACGACCGGCACATTAATGAAAAGCAATTCCAGCCGGGAGATTGGGCGCAGCTCTATGACTCAAGATACAAGGATTTCAAAGGAAAGCTGAGGACAAGATGGCTAGGACCATATGCAGTGGAGAAGTGTAATGGCAATGGCTCAGTCCTTATCTGGAACATTAATGGAGAAGCCATCCCCATGCTTGTCAATGGGCATCGGTTGAAGATCTACAAGAAACCTCTTTCAAGGCAGGATTTCATTGAAACTTTGGAAAAATTAGTTCTGGTAGTGGAGCAGGGCTCTACCCCTATTCCACCCACACTTTGATCATAAAAAAAAAAAAAACAAAAACAAAAATAATAAAGATCCTTGGGTGAAAACCTTTCTGAGGCGCCCAGGGTAGACAGTGAGGGTGAAAACCTCATGGAGACACCCCAGTTGTCCCTAGAGAAATAAAAAAATGTGGAATAAAAAGATCCTTGGGTGAAAACCTCTTTGAGGCACCCAGGGTAGACAGTGAGGTTGAAAACCTCTTTGAGGTGCCCTTGCTGCCTCAAAAAAAAAAAAAAGAGAAAAAAGAAAAGAAAAAGAAAAGAAACGAAAAAAAGGGGAAAAAAACAAAAGAAAACAGAACTATTCTCTGTGAAGTACTTGCAGGTTGCGGGACATCCTACATTGCAAGAAAGCAGGGTGTGCAAAATTAGGATAGGGTCCATACCAGGGTCAAGGACACCCCTTAGACACCCCCTCCATGGCCACTCACCTCTCCTAGGATTTGGTCACATTCGGGTTAAGATTGGGGCTTCTACAGGAAGTTCTGAGATTTCTACAGGAAGCTACAGGCTTTTCTACAAGAAGCTATAGGCTTTTCTATAGGAAGTCCTGAATTTCTACAAGAAACATCCTGTAGAACTTTCGGACGAGCCAAATTCAAGTTTGAGAGGGAATATGATGGTTGGGATCAATTTGTTAGACCTGAGGCCACACCTCTATCCAATCCAACACCATGTGGTGCCCTGTTCCATCTCTTGACACCTCTGTCACCCACCTGGTCGTGTGTTCCTGCATAGTCATTTCAGAAACCTTGTTTTCCTCAGGTTGACAGCAAAGAAAAAGAGGAAAATTTCAAAAAAAAAAAATCAAGCAACAAAGGCTCACACACTCTACCTGTTCAAGCTCCACCTAGACTCTCCATTAGTGACTGTAGCCCTGCTTGTTTAGCATGCATCCCAGGAGGAGAAGCAGCTATAGGATGTCCTATAGGAATCCTATAGCAGCTGATCCATCTGGACTACATACTATGGAGTAAATAGCAGCTGAAATCAACACGGGGAATATGTAACAAGCTCCGCTTGGATGAGAACACCTCCTCAACAACTGAAATCAGACGGAGCCTGTGCATGCAGCGTTTACGACCAGAGGATCGGGTCCCGAATCCGTGCATACAACATCAGCTAATGAAAGAAGGAGTTCCAGCACCTGTGCACGAAGCAGCAGTGAGAAAAGCCATCATTCCACGTCCCAAAACTTGTAGAACATGTCCATGACCACATAGGTAAGTGTCTAACCTTATTCATCAAATGGCATAGACTATACTCTGAAAACTGCATGTCTGTGAAATGGTGCGGATTGAACGAATTCAGTGGCGAGTCAACTGGCCACCCACAGTCAGTCGAATGGCCTCATGGAATCCAAACAAGCTTGTTTACGCCAAAGAGATGGGCAACCGACACGTGGGAAGTGTCCAGTCGAGAAATCGGCGGACTGACAATGGTAGCGCTGGTTAATGGCAGAGGGGAAGTAATGGCAGCCGAAGACACGCAGGAGAATAATGGCCATGACGTTGGCTAACGGATCGGCTTGGACACCTCACCCCCTCACCAGGAATTGCGCTGTAATTCTAAATTGCTCAGCCGAGAACTCACGATGAACCGTTGTCATTTACACTTGCAACATTTTTCAGCAAAGTACGCATCCTCCTCCTCTGCAGTTTGTTAGCCCAAGCTTCTCATCACGTTTCAAAATCCTCCCGTGTTCCAGGCTTGTTCAAAAGCACCGTGACATCCTCTAGTACCCGGAAAAGCTCTCTACAGGAAGGAGCTCTACAGGAAACATGACATAGCCTCCTAGAGCAGACAAGCCTAGACTTCCTGCGTCGAAATTGGAGTTTCGAAGATAGGTAGGCTCGAAAACACCATTCCCATGCATGATATTTCAAAAGGTGGTGAATTAAACTGTCTGGAGTAGGAGAATTAGAAGAAAGTCTGCCTGTGGCTCAAAACAATAGTTTGCCTGTGTGATACACAGAATTTTTCAATTGGTTATGTGTCAAATTCTCCTCCATGGTTTCTGTTAAGGAATTCCTCCTATAAAAACGATAAACCGCTGTGAGGGCTAACCTATGCATGAAGAATGTGACTTTTATGTGGATTGAATGCATTATGGGGACGAAAATTAAGCTCTGCACTCTATCTGTGGGAGTCTAATTCCCTGTTGACAGTCGAGTTTGGGCCAACAACAGTATAACCAGGGAATTGGTGCAAAGTGAAATATAAACACCTGAGGTACACTGTCTTCAAAGTTCAGGGGAAGAAACCATAAACAGAATCCCCTTTCTGATTAGAGCACAAGCCAAAACAGAGTACTCTCACCATGCCAGGAGGGTTTATCAGGAAGGAACCCTCGGATTCCAAAAAATTTGTGTGAACACCCCGCAGTAGTGGACCTCTTCACCCGTGCCAACTCGATGGCATTTTGTGACAAAATTCAGGGACATGACAATGCAATAATGGAAGAATTCTTGCTGTCTCTGCAACCTAAATCAAAGACACTGGCCACTGTGAATTTCAAAGGGTTGACCTTAAAGCTAACCCCTGAATTCATTAGTCGAGTCACTGACCTGCCATTGGGGTTACCCTGGAGCAAAGAGGAGAGAGGACTAGGCCAAAAAGCCAAGAAAGAATTCTTCCTACCAGAGGAACAGTTTGCAGAAGATAAGAATGGGGTAAGGATGGCTAGTTTACATCCTCTGTGGAGTGAAGCCAGTCTCCAAATTATGAAATACATTACTTGTGAGGGGCGGTTCAGTATTGTTTATAGATATCATTTTCGGTTGCTAAAAGAACTAAGACATGGGTTGGATCTACCCCCAGAGCAGAAGTTAAACATCCCTTATTTTCTCTTGCAATCATTGATTGAATGTGGCACAAAACTGAAGGAATGGACACCAGATCAGCTAGCCCATCATGGGCTCATCAAGCTTCTGGTATAGGATGGCCTCCATACCTACACTGTCCCCCTCTCCTGGGAAATTTTCTGCAATATGTCAAAAGATGATGATATAAGAATTCTAGCCGAGGAACTCACCTCATCCAGTAGTGAAGAAGGGAAACACCTTGAAGCCAAAAAGAAAGCCAAGGGTAAGGGAACCCAGGACAGACCACCACAGAAAGAACAAGAAGAGACACAAGAGAAAGGCCAAGCTGCCAAGCCCAAAACTGTGGGTGGAATAAAGGCACAAACACCAAGGGTGAAATGATTGCAAATCGGGGTAGAGAGGACTGAAAAAGTCCAACAAAGTAAGGGCACACCCAAGGCAACCACAACGAAATTGAAAGATAAGACACCCCCAGCCAAGAAGGCCAAAACAGTGAAAACCACTTCTACAAGAAGCCAAAAAACAGTCAGAACAGGACTTTCTACAAGAAGTATGAAGGCAGAAAAGAAAAAGGAGAAATCACCTGGAATCTTGGCCAGGGAGGCTGCAACAGTGCTAGCTGCCTTAAGCACAACCCCAGAGCAAAAAGGGAAGAGAAAAAGGGAGCCTTCTATGTATTTTAAGGCAAGAAGGAGTACGAGGATAAAGACTGGTAGACCCCAGCCACCGTCAAAAGAACCAATCACGATTGTAGACACCCCAGCTACACAAAAGGAGAGGTCTCCCTCCAAGGCATCCATCACTTATGAACGGGGAAGCCCGAAGACATCCACCTGGAGAGAAAGAATGAAAATGTTAGACACAAAGGCCTCTCTACAGGATGCTGAGACAATTCTACAGGATACATTGGCTAGGCTAAAGGAGATCAAAGAGTTGGAAGAGAAGGCAGCTACATCATCCCAGGAGAAGGAAAAGACTAAGAAAATTGAGGAACCAAGCCCCTAGCCCAACTTGGGCTCTTACTACAACTTGCTAGAGGTGGGAAGGATAATTCCCCAAAAGTTTGTAGTGCCGCTCTTCTTTGCACTAGAGGAAGAGAGAGTGAGGACCCAAAGTTGGATGAAAATCGCCAAGTCCAAGGGTGTGGCAGATATAGGTCCTTTGGAAGAACAACTCAAAGAGGCAAGGAAAGAATTGGCTTTGGTACGACATATAGAAAGAAGCCAGCGAGCCAAGCTCTAGGAAGAAAATGAGCTACTCAAACAGCAACTACGGTTACAGGGAGACCTTATGGAGGATAGAACCCACACCTTGGGCGGACAACAGCAAGAAGAGGAGCCCACAATAGCCAATGAAACACCGGATGAACAACAGATAAGGGAAGAGATGCAGACTGAAATTGAGACAATGAATCAACAACTACAGGAAAAAGAATTGCAAGCAGGCCTAGAGATACAGTCTTTGAAACAACAGGTACAAGAAAAGGAGGCCCAGCTGGCCTGCATGGCCAGTTGGGCGATGGAAGCTCTGCAGTGTAGGCAGCCAGCCAAATCCTACGCCCTATACCTCAAGGATTAGTGGTTGTAGCTTCAGATCAACACTTTGGCAAAGAGAGGTATCACTCCATTTAAAAACTACTCTCAGTTCATGGCTCTATGTGACAGCAGCTCATCCGAAGACAAGGCCAAGCTATCAGAGTTTTACCTACACAACTTAGCCCTTCCTAACATGAACTCATGGGACCCTAACACTGCGGTAGGGGACGTACAACTTGTGGCCATGGCCTCTTGGCTAAATCATGAAGAAAAGAGAGTAGAAAAGGTCCAAAACATTATGAACAGAGAGCTACATGAGCCATTATTGATTAGAGCAGAACTGGAGGATCCTTTAGCATTGATATCCACCCACCAGCACTTGTTAAATGAATCTCAAGCCCTACCAGATTACATGGGATGACAAGCCCAGGAAATAACCCATTTTGAGGACATGGAGAGACTGCTGGGGGATAACTGTGTTCATGCTTTCTCCCGAAGGTGGAATTCACTGTCCCACAGCCTAAAGATTAGAGAATACCACACCCCCACAAGGATGAGGGACGCCTTAGCAAGATTGCCTCTCTACAAACAGTCCATGCAGACTCTTCAAGCCAGGTGGATCGGCCTCAAATTCTGTCCTCCCTTGCTTTTGGGGTTGTTATAGGGAGTCAGAGAAGAGGAGCAACACAAGTAGTGGGAAGAAGTGGAAAGCAAAGCAGGATTTCATGACCGTGAAGAAGATATCACTTCAGAGGCCTGGGATGTGAGGAAGGTGGTCAAGGCTATCCAAGATGATAATTTGGACTAGTTGCTCAGAGGATGAGCAACCCATTTAGCAGGGGGGTGATGATGAGCCCCGAATTGGGTAACTTATTGGGCTCATTTTGCCTAATTTTCCTTGTTCAATCCTCCATTTTTCATAGATTATGCATGTTTTTTTAGTATTTTTATGTTGGTTGAACGAATAAGGGTGGTCACTCTACCAGGGAGGCTAATACGTGGTTATTTCATGTTTTTTGGACAAGTTTTGGAGCAAAACCAAGCAATCATGGGACAGGTGACAACCAAGCTTGAGGTGAGGATTCGTAGGGGGGTTGTCTCTAGCATTAAATGACCCTTCCTCGAAATCTCCACCGTCAACTCCAAGCTGAATAGGCCACCAAAATGAATCTTAAAGGTAGCCAAGAAACTTTGGGAAGAGTGACTGCTTACTAGCAGTTGGAACAGCCGATTCTCGTGAATTTAGGAGGGCTACTAGGCCCCTCATAGTGTATAAATAAGAAGGCCTCAACCTTCGTAGTTTACTTTTGGAACTGTTGTAATTTTGCACTAGAGTGCTGTCATTTTCCCAGCTCGTTTTCTTGTAGCTACTGCTGTATAACTTTTTTGTGATGATTATTTTTGGATAATGAGAAGCAGTTCTATTTGGCATCAGCTCTGAGTTTTTTATAGGAGCCTGTAGCTCTTGGGGTTGGGCCCAACCTAACAGCCAAGGCCTCCTTCATGTATTGTTATTTGTTTTTTTGTCTTTGCAAAATAATTTCTGTTTAGTAGATTAACAACTTGCTGATTACATAGGTCATGGTTAATGATTAGATAGGCTTTTGCATGCTTAGATTTATTTGATAGATTAGTAACAGGGAATATCTCTAGAAAAAGGCCATCAAGCACCTGTGATCTCACCTCTCCCTCAGTGGGATCATGAGCTGGGACAAAGGTGACATTGCTGCCAACAAAAACAATGTTTTGCTTTGTCATGCAATTCTTAGTGTTGGAATCCTCATTTGCAGATGCTGATATTAGTAGTGTTTAAATTCTTCAGTTGATGATTTCTTAGTTGCATAGTTATTTCCGGCATTTCACTTCAAATAAACTTCTGTTCATTTCCTTTTGCTGTTACTTAGGTCAGAATAGAGTGAAGTAACTAGGTCATAGGTTTTATAAGTGTTTGCTTGTTTAGTTTGAAAAACCACTTGCAGAGTACCTATTATCCTTCCTTACCTACACATACTCCATCCAACCTACCTACTTCATCCTTCACTTAGAACCCCTACCTTACATCTTCCTCATTCGCTTACTTTGCCATGATTCCCATCTTCTTGTGCAACACCGTTTCATCCCTCCTTGAACAAATCTAACCATATGCACCACTCCTCAACTCCATCATCCAAGTCTTGAACTCCCCTACACCCCTATTTCACCTCCATACTTGCTCCTCCACCTCTTTCTCTCCATCCATGCTCCAAAATCCCATTTCTGAACATCCTGTAGAAAATTATAGACATCCTGTAGAAATTCCAGACATCTTGTAGAACCCCTGCAGACTTCCTGTAGAAGCTCACAAAAGCAGTTTCTTGAAGGCCAAACTCTGTGAAACTCTTAGGAAGGGTTCTAGGGACCCCTTAGGCCCTCTCTGAACCTTCCCTACCTCTTCCAAGCATTTCTCCTCGCCAATGCACCTCTGCACAGTCAAAAACAGTGAAAGCACATGCATGATAATTCTGACAACTTATTGAAAAATACAAAAAGATGGTTCTTTCAGATTCTTCTGTAGACATAGCTTAGATACATGCATTTCATATTATTAGAAGTCAATGGCATCTCTCCCTGTAACTTGCATCCTCTTTCTTGCATCAGTAGAGCTAGCTGGTAAAATTAGGGTTTGCTAGGGTTTGCATTTGCTTTCAGCTTTTCAGTTTCCTTCTACAAATAGATTAGCTTCCTTCGAGTTAGATTCCATCCATCAGTTAATCAACCTCTTCTCAGAGCTCATAGAAGTTGACTTGAGCCCCTAGCATACTTGTGCCAGCTGACCAAGTGACAGCTGCAGCAAGAGCTAGTACTTGTGCATACAACACCGTCTCTTCCAAGTTTTTTACAAACTACCGGATTGATAAAAGTAAACAAGGGAGTCCCAGGAGTTGCAACATTTTTTCTGCAATAATAGCGCTGACCATGAAGGTTGACTAATGCTGAATTGAACTTTCCGATCACCTTTAGCCTCCTTCTTCCCCTTCTCGGGTTGTGTCACATCTGAATCACTATTTCCAGAATCCAAGTGGACTGTTCAACATGATGACTCTAGGTCTACTTGGACTTCCTACCTGCAAAAGAGAGTCCTATATGAGAAGAGTTTTCAGGTTTTTTGGTATTTTGTCAGCCCTTATTGGGCTTTGGACCCCTACCTGTCTTAGGCATTCATTTTAAAAATCAAATCCAAAAATAAAATTCAAATGCTTACAAAGAAAAATAATCTTCTAATTGCTGCAATAAATAAAAATCAACACTCATAAACTCCTCAAAACATCAGAAGCATACCGAAAAAAAACTAATTGCAGACTTACCCCTATTGTAGAAAATGGAAAGTTCTTACCAATTTCAAATCGCCTCCCCAACAACGACACCAAAATGTTGGGTGCATGAATTGTGGTTAGGCAGTCTCCTCCAAAACTTAATTATCAACCCAAGGGTTTCGTAAACTTAGAGACGAAACATAGGAAATGCCATAAATGATATGAAATTTTCCTATCTCTTTTCCTACTTCTTTAATTATAATCTTGTAGAATAAAAAATAAAATATCACCCAACAATTTACACCAAAGATATTCTAGTGCTAGAATGTGAAAGAAGTACTCTTGCAGGAAAATAAATGAAAGGAACTCTCAAAATTCTTGCAAACAATATGGACTAATGAAAATGTAAATCTATGGTTATCGTTAGTATAGTTGTGTGCCAGGTTAATAATTGGACCCTTGAAGATATCTCACTTCTTATAGATCTTTCTCCCTGCACTAAGCTATTATTCCTGTACTTCTGCAATGTACTTGCACTAATACTAGAATAAAGTTTAGGTGCTTTAAGTATATTTTACACCTATACTGAAGACTTATGTCTTCATGCAGAAGCTCTAGGCCTTAGGACTAGAGCACTCTATTCTTGTATTAGGATATCAATTCTTGTACTAGAACAGAGATTCCTGCACCAAGTTTTCCAATCCTTCTCATAATAAAATAAAGAATCTGTTAACTTAAAGAAAGAGCTTGCAAAGGTGAATAGAAACTTAGAATAAATTCCTCAAACAAAAATATGCTTCAACCAATCTTAATATCTAAAATAATAATTAATTTCCAAATTCAAATCACACCCTTCTTCAATTGAGGAACTCCTTCATGTAATCTAAAGAAATCATCTAATTGTGAGAGCATGCTTCAATCCTGTAATAGTTATTCACACAAAATGACATGCATTCATAACCTTATTAACTTAGAAAGATTCTCTTTGAAAATAATTGCACATTGGAGTTTGATCTTTCCCTAAACAGTATGAAGTACAGGTAGAGATTAGTGTGTCACAACGGTGTTCAGTTTCAAATTACCAAAAGCATGTTTAGTTCGAGCTATCAAGAATACTACGGAATGAAAATCACGCACTATAGAAACTCATTAAGGCTCATCAATCATATAAGAATAAAATACTATTATTTTAATGAACCAAAGGAATCAATCTGAAAAACTATCAATGCACTAGTGTAGGAATGGATGCTTGCACGATCCAGGCATAAATGATATTAAATTTCGAAGAAAAGAAATCATAAAATTAAACTCAGTCGAGTATGCACACCACAAATCCATCACACAGTGATGAAATCAGATCTAAAATTTGCAGAAGAATAAAATCATCTATTTAATTCACACTTTGCATCAAATGAAGTTAACACACCTTAATTGAAAAGGAATAATAAAAGGGAGAACAAGGTGGGTTGGCTTTGCTCTAGCCAACCAACTCGTTTCCCTATTTAGGAATCGTAAATATTCAACTCTTAATCAATGCATCAACACATAATTACAACTCAAGAATTAGAAAGCATGGTGTAGTCCCTCTCTATTAATAATCAACAAATGTACATCATGAATTTGAAACCAAACCATAATGAGGGAGATACCAGAAAAATTACAGAAGAAAGAAATTACAATATCCTTGATATAGCTATTACTCACTCCAATTTTCTATCTAAATCCTATATTTTATACATTTTTTCAAGCCTACAGCCATAACCAGATTACATCAAGCATTCCAAGCTGAGCCTTTAAGCTATAACAAAATAACAATACAGTTCATACTAAGCCTTTCAACTATAACAAAATGCTAATCTAAGTATTTTGTCAGTGACCCAATCTCCACCATATCCCTGACTTTTCTCTGCTTCAAGCCCAACTCGAGTTGACCATTCTGGAACAAGGTGTCTGCATTAGTTGGTGTGTTGTCAAGACAGTTAAGGACTCACCAACGGTCCAAGAAACCTACCTGCACTCGACCATGCTCATGGGATGATCAATACATTGCCTATCAAATACTTTAGGAAAAGGAATATTAGTTTCAAATATTATTAAAGGTACAAAACCTATGAAAATGATTAATTAAGCATATCTGTAACCCTTAAACATGAAATATAAAGCTAGTGCGAGAAAAGGCATGATTCTTGGACTAGTGTAGGAAAAGATAGGTTTGCAAGGTTAAAACAGAGGTCTAAGGTTATGGTTTTGAAGGAAGAAAGGGGTTAAAAATGAATAAATTTAGCCTACCAACACATTGCAGTTCTAGTAGTCAACGTGAGAGCTTGGGCTCCGAGACTGTGCAATGTGCAGCTTAGAGAGGCTTGAAGGGAAAATCTGGGTAGTTTTTGGAGGCAATGGGGTTTGGCTGAGGGAAAGGACATTGGGAGGACCATATGCATAGTTTTGGATGTCAAGGGAAGTTGGGCTTTTGCAAATTTCATAGTCCCAATAGAAAAGGGAAAATCTTGAGGGTTGAAGATGCGAAGTGCATTGTTCAAGGAAGTCTAGGAGACATAACTATCTAATTCTAGGGGTTAAGATCGAGAGCTGGCCACAAGAAATTCATAGAGAAACAACCCTGGGGGATAGAAAATATGCATTTTTTAGTTCCAAGAAGCAAGGTCACAACTTAGAGGGTTGAGACTACATAGCGCACAGTTCAGTTGGGGCCGAGTGAAGCTAAGTTGCTCGATCGAGAGGATTCTCCAAAAATGGATAAGTGTGGGATAGGGGATGAACTGTGATGAACCTTTACTGTGATCACACACTTAACACACTTTGATGACATAAAAACATATATCATTGGAACACATGAAAAAAGCATTTCCTCCATGTGACTACCTCACAACAAGATATGACAAGTGTGACACTTAAGGTAGGGTTTAGGATCACCGTGGAGACACTTGTGTGACATTTTTCAAGACTTTGTGTATGGATGAGACAGATGCTTACATGGTTGGGAAATCTCACATACAAAAAGGTCATCCTTTGAAACCATTAGAAAAGGCTCGCAAACATTGCACGACATCCAAACATGCCGAAAGACTACAGTTAACCCAAACTACCAAAGGGACAAAAGCACTACAAGAACACTCATGAAATGAGCTCTAGCATTTGAAACAACAATGAAAAGACCAAGGAAGGCTTCAAAATTAGGTGCAAGCCAAAATTTTGGAGGGTTTTTTAGTAGCTACAACACTTGGCGACACACTAGCTGAACTCCAAGTTCTTTGTTTTGGTTAATTTCTTGTGTGCAGGGCCTTGGTTCTTCAGGGAGTATTGATTCCTCATGTAGATTACTTTGGCCTTCCCACTTACTTGACAAATAGACATGGTCCCATATATACCTTCTCGATTGAGCACAACATAAGATTCACCATAATCACAATTTTGCGAGTTGGGAAGGGTAGTGTAGCTCGCGAGCTTAAGGTTTTCAAAATACCCTGATGGAGTTTCTTTCTTCACCTCTATGCACATGAAGTTGTTCTCTTCTTTTACCTTCATTTCTTTATTTAAATAGAACTGTGCATTGGCGCTTATTTACTTTTGGGTAGAAGAGGGATCCTGATTTATTGAGAGTATAAGAGGTTGTTCCTTTAAAGAAGCATATAGAGACCTATGATTTAGTTTTTCTCATTTATATTTTTCCCCTTCTCCATTTCTACCAGTTGGATAAGCTTGAAGTCACAAAAACTATAAATACCAAGTATAGGCATGATGATTACAGACTAAACATGGGTTCATGGTTGGACCAAAACTCTCCTTATGGATGGATCGTATTTTCCATCGGAACTTCATTGGCCAAAATATGTAACCAACACAAACAAGAGGGAGAAGAGGCTAGCCAAATACTAAAGTCACAAGAATCTTTGTAGTTTGGCCACACACATACTTATAATCCAAAAGATATCCATAAACAACACTTATTTACATAACGAAGACCCAAAGAAAATTCAAATAAACAAACAAACAACAAAATAAAATACTATGTACACAGTCTAGGGCACAAGTTGACTTTTCATCGAAAATATTGTTTCAAATCTTGGCCATTGACAGGGAGATATTCAATATTCCCACCAAGTGATTGAAGATGATAAGTGAGATAGCCAAGATTTTCGTGCACCTTGAATGGCCCAATCCATAGGGATTGAAACTTAGTGTGTTAGAATTTGTCCTTGTGGGCTTTATCCCACTTTAAGACTAGGTCACCCATACAAAAGTTTTTTTTCCCTACATACTTCTTGTCAAACCACCTCTCATATGACTCTAGTGAAGTGAAATTTTTTCTTTATCTTTCAACATTTCTTCCAGTAGCTTATGAGAGTGTCCATCCTATGTTGAAGTAATAGACATGGCTTGCCTTGGGATTCTTGTGATAGTTGGAGAGCAGGAAAGTAGATGTTTGGCGGGAGGATGGATTCTTTTCCATACATTAGGAAGTAAAGGGAGGTGTTCAAGGAAGGTTTTGGCATGACTCAGTCAGCCCATATGGCATTCACCAAAGTAGAGTGTCAGTTTCATTGTTTAAAGAATATTGTCTTTTTTATAATGCGGATAAGGTTCTTGTTGGTGGATTTAGTAACACCATTCCCCTATGGATAGTAATTAGCTGAATGTTTCAATATGATACCGTTTTCTAATGCAAAGTCGTAGAGTATTAATGATGAAAAGTATGTTGCATTATAAAAAACAAGTGAAGTAGGAATGTCGAACCTGGAAATGATGTTCTGTTGTAGAAAGATGATGACTTACTGATCATTGACCTACTTGAGCAGAACTACTTTTGTCCAACACATGAAGTAATTTGTAGTGGTTAATATATAACAGTGCTTCTTTGATGAGTGTGGGAAAATTTCCCCAATAATGTCCAAGCCCCACTGTTTAAAAGGTTCTTCCATTATAATGGGCTGCAACAGGCTGAATGAATTCGTGTTTATGTCAGCACACCTTTGATAGGCCAGACACTTATGGGTGTAAGCTTGAGCATCATTGAATAATGTGGGCCAGTAGAAGCCGACCCACATAACCTTATGCATTGTAGTGTTTCCTCCAAAGTCTCCCCTAACTGGTCTATCTTGGATATCATGCAATACCTTTTCTGAATCATGTGCCTCCAAATACCTAAGAAGTTCTTTGTTATGGTTCTTTCTGAACAACACCCCATGTTCCAACTAATACTATAATTCTTTAATTCTGAGTTCCCTCTTCTATCATGTGGAAAAGTGGGAGGGAATTGTGTCGTGCTTAAGGTAGGGAAGGCTCACTCAACATTATACATCTCAAATTATTATTCCCATATTGAAATATCATCTTCTTCCTCCTTCGCATTTACTGTTTCTTCTGCTAATTGGAAAATACCATGGCCCTTGATTGTGTCAACAGGCTTGATTTCTAGATCTTACTCTTGCAACCTTGTCATCCAGTTCACTCTACTTTCACCTAGCTCTTGTTGGAAAACTAGTGATCTGACGGCTAGGTGCAAGAAAAAGATACCACAATGGTTCTTCAATAGATAGGGCCTGAAATGATTTACCTCCATGTATACTGCATAAGATATTTTTTCCACGGCAGGGTAGTTAAGATCCAGTCCTTGCAAACTTGTGTGCATGAAGGACATAGTTCTCTCATTGTTGAATTCATCCTTCTGAGTGAGTACAACAACAAGAGAGGTATCAAAAGAAAAAGTGTGCAATAATAAATCTTTATTGAAGTCTTGGTTGTACAATGTGGGTGCTTCGGTTATAGCTTGCTTAATACAGGAAAATGCATCCTTTTCCCTTTTATCCCATTTTTGGACCACATATTTATTCACTATTTCCTATATTGGTTTAAAAATCTAGGCATGGATTTCTTATTTGCTGGGAAGGGAATATGTGTGATTATCTTGACTCTGTCCAGGTCTACCTTAATCCCACTCTTAGTAATGATGTGGCCCAAGAGATTACCCTCAGACACTTTGAAGATATGTTTCTTGGAATTTAAGGATATCCCGTACATGCAACATCACTAAAAAATATTCTTTAAGTGGCGTATGTGCTCTAACCTATATTTGGAGAAGACTATTACATCGTCAAGATTGACCACTACACTCTACCCAATGAGTTTGTGGAAGTCAATGTCCATAGCATGTTGGAATGTTGCACCAGCATTTACTAGCCCAAACAAAATTCGTATGAATGCAAACGTGCCCCACCTTGTTCTGAATGTAGTCCTAAGTATGTCAGGCTCTGCAACGAGACCCTGGTTATATCTAGAATACTCATATAATAGAGAAACATTTCAGAACCCGATACCATTTTCAATATTTGTTCCATGGACGACATGGGATAGTTTTCTTTCTCTAAGGCACAGTTGAGATTTTGGACATCTACACATAGGTAGATTTCCCCATACTTCTTCCTTAGCAGGATCAAATTGGACACCGACATTGAGTGTCACACTCTATATATGATCCGAGCATCCAACAATTTTCTCAACTCTTTCTGAATAAGAGCCTCAACCATTGGATGTAATTTCCTTAGCTTCCATTGGAATGGCTTGGCCACTTCCTTAATCGGTATCACATGTTGGTTGGTTTGTGTGTCACATGTATTAAGTTCATCGTACATCCATGTGAAGACATCATGGTATTTCTTGAATAAGTGGATGAAGGCTTACTGCTCTTGTAGTGTGCAAAAAGTACCGAGCTTGACATATTTCGGATCCTTATTTGTTCCCAAGTTAATTTTCTTATGTGACAATGTGGAACTATGTGTCTTAGCATTGACAGGTCCCCGGAAGTGATTCTACAGGTCATACAATTTTTCCAATGATAGCACACCCTTAGGCATGAGTTCTCCTTTACCTGCATTGGCTGCATCCTACAAATATTTTTCATGCTTGTCCTCATTGATCATTGCATCTTTAAATATGTCATCAATCACCATGAAACACATTATCTATTGTACCAATATTTCTGATTAACCTACAACTTTTAGGATGGAAACATTGAGGTGAATGGCCTTTTACAATCCCAAGATGAGTGCCTCATACTCTGTAGTGTTGTTCGTGCACTCTAATTCCAAGAGGCTATAGATCAAATGCTTTCTCTGCAACGGGTCTATTAAAACACAACCAACTCTAGAGCCCTCCCGCATTTTGGAACCATTGAAGTACATAGTCCAAGCATCATATGTACAGGGACTAGGAACTACACTAGTACTACTTCAACTACCACTAACTATAAAAAATTAATTATCACCAGTCAGATAAGGAAAGAGATCGAACTGTGTATCTGGTGGAACTCAGGATGGCTGTGCAAGATAACACCCCGGTTGAGTTTCAAGGAAGAAAATACCAAAAAGTAACTCTGTGAATGCCATCGGTTCATTATGCCCATTCAAGGGAGTGACAGTGTGTTTCATATATCTCTTTGATTCTATCGAGATCCAATTATTTCTACCTTTGCATGGAAGCAATAAGTGTGACCATTCTGTGGAAAAGTACCCTTGTAGCTTGCTAGACTAGTCTCTACTCAACAATACTCTGTATTTGTCCGGAATGTCCATAATCACTATGTTGATACATTGGTGAACTTGTTCATTGGATGATAAGCAGATGATGATATCTTTGAGTTCACGAATTTCCTAGACATGAGTCATGTACAACTAAATAATATATGCATATGTTTTGTTCAATTTAGCATTTGTTTTCTTGGCAACAGATAATGGAATTACATTCGTCGATGCACCAGAATCAACTAAGAAATTTTGTACATTGAAATTCAATATTTCAAAAGTTAACAAGAAATGTGGGAAGATTGTATTTGCATCCATCGTAAGTGAATTGAGTACATATTTGAGAGAACCAAGACACTTACCAGATTCCTTGCTTGAATAGGTAGTGTTACCTGTGGAGATTTTCCCAAGTGCACGTCGCAGAATTTCCTGCTAGCTCGTGATCTTTGTTAATTCAAACACTGAGATATTCGCATGAACCTTCTTCATGTCATCGATTATTTTATAGTCCACAATGGGAAGACTAGACGAGGTGTCCAAGGATGTAACTTAGCTTTTGGTTTCCAAAGTAATGGTTTTGTCCTTACAGTTGTAGGAAACACTTTTCATTAGACTTCTTTCCCAGACTTTCTCTGAGTGTTCTGCGCTAAGTTAGCCGATGGGTTGATTTTTTTTCACAGTTTTTCTTTGAGTTTTTGCTTCGAGAAGTCAATTGTAGTAGATAGACCTTGTCTTTTGAAGTTGTACCATTTGTTCTGCTTTTGGGTTGGACCGTGACTCGAAAGATGCTTATCGGTAATACTCTTTTTGGTTGTGAGTATATAGTTAAGCATGTTAACTGCAACCCCAACACTTGGAGTCTCATCAGCTGTAGTAGCTTCTTATTTTTCTTCAGTAGGATCATTCCACTCTTCAGCCATTACCAAATAAACAAGTTGCATAGTGACCATCCTCATGGCTAATTCCATTGTGGGCACGTCTTATTTGAATGATGTTGTTGATGAAACTTTCAATATTGATCTATGCCCATCTTCTCAATGTTAAGCATGACATTGGAACCCTGGGCAGACTTTGCCAGTTGGTTGTTGATATTTCCAGAAGCTGCAGTCATTCTTAACAGGTTAACTCTAGGAGTCTTGCTACTCATGGTGGTCTCGCTTGACCTTTATTTGAGCTCTCCCATTTGATTAGACAGAGACTTGACAAGATGAGTCAATTTTTCTAGATTAGATGTTTTATTTGAGCTCTCCCATGTTGTTGGATTCTTTTGTTGGTTTGTCATTTGAGATGAATCAGTAGCACAAAATTCCTTCTCAACAGTGATAGCCAATTTATAATTTTATTTTAGTGTTTTTTTCATAGTTCAATTCATAAACTATGCAATTCTTGTTGGCAAGGCAGAGGTGTGGTAATATATGGTGATGGAATCATGAGGTTTCATGTCTTCTGAAAATTTGTTCAAAATGTGATTGAACCTCTGGTTGAAATCTTTCACTTTTTCCTTTTGCTCCATATTAATATTACCGAGCTCTTTTAATAACATGGCGAGGGTCTTATCATTAGCAAATTTTTCAAGGAAGATCCTCTTAAACCCCCTCCAATTCTGGATGGAGTTTAGAGGAAGGTTGTGGTACCATACAACTTCTCTACCATCCAAGGTACATGGGAAAATTATACATGCAACATCATTGTAACATACCTCAAGTTTTTGCAGATGCAAGTAAAAGGTGTCCATATGGTCTTCATCCTTCAATGTCTCATCAGGTTCATACTTCGTTAAGACCTTCTTTGAATGCCTTAGCAACTTGTGTAGAACACTCAGAAGTGTGAGGGGCCCTATGTCATCCAATCCATATTTTCATCTCCCACATCTTCTTCTTCATTGTCCTCCTCTTATTTGTCAGAATCTGATGGCTCTTCTTCCTCCTCTTCTTCTTCACCTGTCCCGCCAAAATTTGCATTCGAGAGAAGAATTTGGCATCTATCACCATCGTGAAAGAGTGGAAGCTCTTCTTGTTTTTCCACAGAGTTTGATAACACTTTAAGAGTGGCAAAAATTATGTCTTGAAGAGTTGAAACTACTATCCCTATGGAGGTGGTCTTGTTCTTCTTTGGAGAACATGGAAGATTGATTACTCCTGGGACAAATCCAACAGATTTTGCAAAATTGATAGGTTATGGAGCGAATGGCTCGAATCTAATCATATAAAATTTCATGTTTAGGCTTAGTCTGAGAAGAGTCACCAACTTCAGAAGCACGAGTAAGTGAGGTGAAATGAACATTGTTTCCTTTACCAGAAGATGGAATGATGGGATCGGTATGTTTATCAACCATAAAATACTGTTTTCCCTCCTTCTAGTACCAGAAATGTTGACGGTACTGGACCCACCAACATTTAGGGGATCCCCTCGATATGAAGTCCCAATCATGTCTCACATCATTTGTTGTAGGACTCCCATCTGGTATAAAGGCATGGTTTCCAAATCCTTAAATATTTTATTGGACTCTAGTTGGCAATATGAGAGAGGGATGCAATGGTATCTTTAAAAAGCAAGGGGGTGTGTGTAGTGAGTGTTCAGTTGGAAATGTGTCAAGGTTCTTCTACTACAGAGGGGGAGAAAAGTGAGCCTCTAAGTGAGAGGTAATATTACCACCCAAGAAGAGACATACATGAACTAGAAGGATATGTTTAACATCCAGTGGAATAGTCCACAATGAATGTGATGGTTGCTACAACCAATAAATGAAGGAAGATCTATCTAGTATCCTGTGGAATAGTGTTGAAATATGGAATTGTTGGCGGGGGGGTGAATAAGTAATTAAGAAATTTCTTTTTCTTATTATGCTTACAGTCCCTTCTTATTTCTTTAACTTGTGAGAGAATTCATTCAAAAAACACTGAACCAACAATATTTTAGTCACACAAATTTAAACAACAATTACATGAGAATCACACATTTGACACATTTTTTTTAATGTGGAAATCAAAAGGGAAAAAAACCTCCAAATTTTTGTTTTTTTGTGTATGTTAAGCACCCACTTAATTACATATGTTTTTTTGTGAGCACACACTCACAGGAAGCACCAACCCCCTTTGGTTAGCAAGCACCAACTTTCCAAGAGGCATCAACCTATTTAGTATGCAGGCATTATCCTTCCCTTGCCAATATTCTACTATTATATACAATTTTCAAACTGAAAACAAAGGCATATAATGATATAAGTAAAATACCAATAAATGGTTGTTTGCATACTCAACTTCTAGAATCTTCCTTTTGTGCTCACTTGTAGCAGATCTCCTCTTGCAGCTAAAAACAACACTTCCTTTGCACTATGCCTTCACTTTCAAGGGATCTTCACTGAGTGCTCTTCAACACTACCCTTACAATTATTCACAAAACCCTCTTGCTGCTCTTTCTGCTCTATTAGATAGAGTCCTCTCAGGTGCTTCAACTTCTCTGTCATGATGCACTTCACTCACAACACAACACACTTACTCATTTGCTCAACTCCCCATCTTCTTCATTGATGGTGATGGTTTTTGTTCAAATAAGGCACTCTATGCAAGGAAGTCTTTCATATCTATCCTTTATCTACCCAACTATACTTAGGCATGGATCCCCTTGCCTCTCTTGCATCTTCTAGTGGTTTCTTGTCATAGTATGCCGAAATAGAGATGGGCATTGTAGTTCTCCATAGTCTCACTGTGTAGAGCTCTCAACCTGAGAAATTAATTCTTAGGTGACCTGCACACTTCTATTAGAGTCCCAATCTCATTTATCTCTCCACAGATCTTTCATAGATAACATAGGTTACCACTTTGTTCTTGTTTAATATAGTCATTTGTGCACACAAAGCAGTCAATCACTTCTTTCTTTCTCTCGAATTTATATTTTCTAGAAATGTTGTCCTTGATTTCTTGTTACAGAGTTTTATACAGTTACAACCCCTTTCAAACTACCAACTCCTATTTTCTTGCATTCAATCTCGTAGTTGCCGACCCATACACCTTTAACTCCCTATACTGCCTTATCAGAGAAATTCTACATCATTGCAATGCTCTGATACTCCCCAGTTTTGATATCTTTAGCTCCTCTTTCATTGAGATCCTTAATAATTTCTCCTCCATGGGACTGAGCGCTATGCCCTATCACTTTGCATTGATGTGCTAAGCCTTCAGAATCCTTCTGGTGGCCATTCTTCCTTTGTTAACTACTCTGCATCATTAGTTCTTTGAACTCTCATGACCATGTGCCAATATTAGTGTCAGAATCCCCCTTTATCGAAACTTTTCCAAACACAAACTATCTATAATTTTGACACCTTCAATCTCTGATATGTCGACATTTGATATAACGTCATCACTCCACATGGAAAATCCTTAGAGGTGACATGTGCCACCTTGTTCTGGCTCATTATACTAATCAATAAGGTTGAAGATGCCTACCACGTGTCTTGTCATACTGCCACGTCATGTTGATCTCAGATGCCACTATAGCTTATCGGAGCTAATCATATGTTACCATGTGTCCTATTAGAGGAGAGAGAAGGGGGCCGCCAACCTTTCGTTTTGCAACAAAATCCTTCATTAATATTTATCGGCACTCCATGTCACTTTTTAATACTATCGACACTTTATCGATATCACAACTTTTAAAGTTTCCTCACTTTAAGAAGTTTCAATACTCCAATACTGGATATGTCGATGTTCTGATGTGTTGATCTCTAGGGTTTGGATGTCCGCGAACCTCTAATATAGCCTGCTCCAATGAACCTATCCTCCAATATTTTGATATCACATTGTGTTGATCCACCAATATGCTGACCTCTGATATTCTGATGCACCAATAGTTTGGACCTTCAACATTCCGATCTCTGATATGCTAATATTCCTTCCTTCCTAAGGCTTCAAATCCATGAAATTCAGCATATCATATCTTTTGATCTAGGAGTCCACTTTTGGGCTTCGACATATTGTTGGAAAGCTTGTTTAGAGCACTTTCTAATGGAGAGGTTTTGATGTAGGTTTTGATTCCTTCTTTGCTTGGAAGACAACCGCAAAATTCTATACTCATTAACTCTTTGAACTACTAACCTCACAACCACCATGGTGATCATTTTATGGCTTCTTCAGTAAGCATCCTAATGTGACGATTTTCTACAAGAAGCCTACAACTATCATGGGATTCATCCCAAACACATAATCATCATGCTGACCCTTGTTTGACATCAATGCAAACTCTATCATATCCACCCATACACCATCAAATGTCCAACAAATGGTCCACAAGGATGGGACAAAAATAACAACCATTACAACACATTTTGAATAAGACAAACACTAAAATAACCAAAATAGTTCAACTATGTTAGCACATGTTAAAAGAAACATGAAATAAAAAAATTCAAAGAATATTCTTACAAACATTCATAGTCCATGCATGAAGAACATGCTAGCATTAAAGGCTTTTTTTATTAAGTAAAAGTTCTAAGACACATGTTTACAATGTACATCACTAGCCCCAATAGTGGGATATTTGATCCACTCCTTGCTCCTCAAAAAACTAGTTGATCTCTCTAATGCCTTGCAGGAGGAGCCAAGGTGAAAAGTGTTTTTCTCATACAATAAGGGAGTATATATAACCAAGGGTGACTCTTTGCATCCCATGTGTGTCCTTTGGACTTCGACTTTACAATACATTTGAATACAATATACATTTGCACAATAGTGATGTAGCATATGACCACTCATGACATGACATGAAATGACATTTCTCACATAGATTGATTGGTAATGTGGAAATGTCAATTCACTATTGCTAATGAGTGCTAGATGTCTTCTTGGATATGATTTATTTTCAATCGCATGGCTTGGTGATGTAGACTCTTCAATGATCTTTAGTCTTGGATGGTAGTTTCAAACTTGTGTCCCTTTTGCTTCTCTTAATTGATACACTTGTGAGCTCAGCTATAAGAGAGTCTTTAGGCATGCTTCACTGCTTCTTATCCTTCTTCATCATCTCTCCATGACATGATAGTGTACTTGTTCCTGCAATTCACTCATGATGAGATGGCATCAATTTGTAAACCCCCTACTCTAATATGATATATTCTTATCCATCAACTAAGCCCGAGACAAAGTGGCATATTAGGGAGAGGGGCTCAGTGACTATGCATTGTGAATTTATAGTAGTCAAAGGGGGATATTGAGCTCTAAGACTACGCAATTCCCAGCTTAGAGAGGCTTGAAGGGAGGAACTGTGCAACTTCTGGAGGCAGCAGGGTCTACTTGAGGCAAATGACATTGGGAGGACCATCTTCATAGTTTTGGATGTCAAGGGAGGCTGGGCATCTAAGAATTGTGCAATTATGGTGGAAAAGGTAAAAGATTGAGGGTTGAAGATGTGAAGTGTGCAATTCAAGGAAAACTGCAAGACACAACTGCACAATTCTAGGGGTCAAGATTAGGAGCTAGGCATAGGAATTGTAAATAGCAGTAACCCTGGGGGACATGGAATGTACATTGTGTAGTTCCAAGAAACAAGGTCACATCTTAAAGGGTTGGGACTGCATCATGCGCAATTCAGTTGGGTCTCGGTGAAGTTAAGTTGCCCGGTCATGAGGATTCTCCTAAAATGGTTGAGTGTGGGATGGGTGATGACTTGTAATGAACCTTGAATGTGATAACATACTTATCTTACTTTTAAAACATGACAACATAGATCACTAGAACACATTAACAAAGAATTTCCCTCTGTGTAACAACCTCATGAAAAGATACAACAAGTGCGACACTTAAGATATGCTTTAGGACGACCGTCGTGACACTTGTGTGAGAGTACTCAAGACTTTGTGTATGGATACGATAGATGCTTACATGGTTAGGAAAGCTCATATACACAAAGGCCAACCTTTGAAACCATCAGAAAAGGCTCGCAAACATTGCATGACAACAAAACATGTTGAAAGATTACAGTTAACCCACATGCCAAAGGGACCAAATCACTACAAAATTCATGAAATAAGTTGTAACGTTTGAAAAAACAATGAAAATACCAAGTAAGGTTATGAAATTGGGTGCAAGCCAACATTTTGGAGGGTGTTGAAATAGCTACAACATGATCCTAAACAAAGGGTTGTAATATTTCCAAGAAAATAAAATCTACACTACTGTAAAGTTTATATCTTCTTTAATATTATTCTAGACCACAAATATTTCAATTTTTAATGAGTTCAAGTGATATGGTACTATTTCTCTAATTTACTTGTTCATTTTACATTGAAATTGAAACTATTTATTCTACTTTATTACTTTGATATTATATGATTGAAATTAGTTACTATTTATTGATAACTTTAATTATTATTTATGCATTCAAGGAAGGAATATGTATTTGAATGTTGTGAGTGAGTGTGATTTAGTTAACTATTTAAGTGAATTCTAGTTTCATTTACAGTTAATTTCTTTTAGCTAATAAATGTGCAGGTCTGTGTTACCAACTTATTCTAGATCATTTTGTTTCACATACAAAAATTATAATACTTAGTATATAATTAGCATAGGTAGATAAAAGTAGTGATATATTAATTATTTATATTCATTTCATTCTGATAGAATTATGAGATTCTTTACATTGTTTCATTAAAGCTCCTTTTAATTCATAATCCTTGCAATAAGTCTCCATTTGTTGGAGAAGAATTCTTAAGTAGAAATCATGCTCACATACCAATTGAAATTGCTATACCAAATAGAAAATATTCTAATTGGTATCCTCACTGAGTGATTTCTCAAATGTTGATATGGTCAACTTTAGCTATCAACAAAACCGCAATAAATGTCCTTGACTACCACCTAAACCAAGGACTGACATGTGCTGACAAGTAGTGAAGTTAGAATGGGAAAACTGACAAAGGGACCAACCATACTATTCTCCTTCCTTGTGGAATGTGACCGATACAAGACAAAAGTCTCAAAGGAACCTTACCACCGCTCACCACCCACCAAGTTAACCCATTACAGTTGTGTGGAGGAAATGTTGGAACCATGTGGTTTCCATATGGTGAAGTTGCGAACGTGGCCTCTTTTAGTGGGCTGAAATTTAATCAAGTGTAACTTTTGATATAGGAATTAGATTAAGGTAAAACTAGTATCGTCAAAAATCTCTTGATGAGTTGAATGCAATGGAAATATCAGAAGTTAATTATGCCAACTTCCAAAAATTGGGGATTTCACTAACTCCATCTTCACTATGGATCTTGAGGATTGGGTTAACAACAAGTAACATCTTACCCAACCTAGGAACCTTTAAGGGGGTGGAAGATGGGTGGTTACAAGATTGTTTGAAATTTTTCACCCACGTCAATTTTTCATTTCCAAAATAATTTATTTAAATTTTAAAAAATCGTAGTAGAAATTAAAAAAAAAACTTGTGTTAAACAACTCTCACCTTGTCCCATTTTTATGATTAAATTTGGTCCTAGATCTACCTTTCTAATTAATTTTAATCCTATATCTAGTTGGAACTATGGCAAAAGCTAGAATTGAATTTATATTATAGAGGCTAAGCTTAATATAACCAAGATTAATAATTTTTATTTATTTTTTTGTAAACTAAATCAATTTATATTAAACAAAGAATAGTGTTTACAACTGCAAGTCAGAATGTTGCATTGAGAGGTTCATTGTAGCAATCGCCATAGAAAAATCAGAGATTAAATAAAGATATAACTGAGAATCCAAAAGGGTCAGAAAGAAAAAATCCATGCACCATGTGCCCAAGCCAAATCCATTACAAACACCCTATGCCAGATACAAATTCCATTACCATGTTGTCCCAACAGATTTTCATTGAGAAAATGGCATCATAACTACATCAAAAGAAAGAGGTCCAAGTACAACCATTGCATCACACTTATAATTCATGAACATGATATTACAACAAATATTTAACGTACGACACTAACATGCTTTCTCAATAGAGAAATCCAAAAAAGGAGACTAAGATTTGAAGTAGAAAAATCCACCAACATCACACCAATGCAGTGGTAACTAGAATATCGTATTTATAAACTCCACCAACCGTAACAACAACCAAACATTTAAGACCAATCAACATGAATATCAAAAAACAAGAGTTTCCTCAAAACGAACCCAATACTCTACAACTCTATCCATTCTCTGATGAAGAAATAGTTCCTTGCCCTTGTGCAGCGGACCCTGGGGGTCTAAAAGGTCTCCAGTAATTGAGTCACTCACAATATATCCCTTGAAAAAAGATAGATGAGAATCCAAGTTTTCCAAGCAATATCGTTGATTGCAAAGCATTTTTTTGACATCCTCCAGGAAGGAGAAGATATGATAGTTCTCTGCCTACTTATCTTTGTGGACTAGACCTAATAGGGTGAGCATTTGTTGATGGAAAGTTGTTGAGGACATAAATTGTTTCTTCCTACAATTACACCTACATAGGTCAAGACCATGAATCCTATTTGAAACCATATCTATCAGCTCTTAATCTAAATGAATTTTGTGTTCCTCCCCATCTAGAGAGTCCAACTCATTTATTTTCTTTATGAATTATGGTGTAATAACATTGAAATAAGAAGTTACAAAAACATAGACAAAGGTTTTGACCCTTCTCTATTCCATAGAAACATTACTACCTACTCCTCATCTACAATGCATCTATTGTCTAGGATGCATCATTGAAGTGCTTAAAGGACACTAAAAACAACTATCACATGCAAAAGAATAAGCGAGGGGTTGAGACACACAAATTTTACACCCTAGCCTTAAAAGCACCAAATCATCCCCCAAAGTCCTTGTAATTATATATGAGCTAACTAAAACTACAGGAGGAAGAGATGGATATTATCCTCCTTCAATAGATACCTCGGAACCCAACACCATTAAACATGCAACTCTACCAACATATAACTCAATATCCTAGAAACATAGTTCATGGTAAACTAACTCGCAATTAAACAAGTGACCCAATTTTTTACATAGGATGCCTCAATAGAAGATTGACCCAACCTCTGCACCTCTATAATTGTCTAACCTAGAACATACCAAACTAAGTAAACTAGAATAAAACCAACCTTGAAACGTGAGCAAATATTAACATAATTGAGTCCCCAGTAAGCCAATGTCACATTATTCACTAAACAGAGTAACAACCAGGAAAGGGAGGTTGACATCGGACCCTCACCTCCATCCCAACATACTCCTACAGAAAATAAAATTGTCAACTAACCACTCAAATAAAGAAACCAACCTATCCATACCAGTTTTCATTTACATACATCCTTAAATAGACTCGTGTTGCACCCAATCAAGCCATTAATATATAGTGGCTTCAAGAGTGTAGGTTTTAACCTTGTACAGAAATTACTTGCATACGAATTTTAAAAAACATAAAATAAACAATGGCGAGAGCATAACACACAAAACAAATATACACAAAGAGTTTCCTATGGATCCCAAAATTGGGACTACTAGATTGAATTTTTATTATATTCCTTTCAACAATAAATATATATACATGCCGAAGCATCCATAAACCCCAATCCATTAACCCTAGATTAAAAACATAATCGTAGTTCTCTTGACCGGATCTACAAAATACCATGAACCAAAAACCATTGCGCCCAAAACCATGTGTGAAAAGCATGCACAAAACTGTAGGTAGGTTTCCCCAGCTAATATAGGGTCCAAAAAAAATTTCCCAGAGCACTGCCTCGGATCCTGTATAGGGGGGCTACCACCCCCCCCTAACCCTTCGGTGTAACTATTGGGGCTAGTCGTGGAAAGAATCTAACACAACCCAACAAGGAGGAGGCGGGAACAACCCCATTTCCCTCACTTCAAACATTTATTCAACTACCGCCCTACGAGAGACAAGATTACTAACCTTTCAAAAAGGATATAAATGAAAAAAACTTTAACTTATTAAAAAACAAAACAAAGCTCATAGGAAAAAAATATAAATGAAAAAAAATTAACTTATTAAAAAACAAAAAAAAAGCTCATAGAAAAAATAAATAAATGAAAACAACTCTAACTTATTAAAAATCAAAGCTCAAAGAAAATAAAATCATTTAAATGCTAGGGAGCCTACACCTTTATAAATTATTCAGAAATTTTACATATAAATGAAATTATATATTTAGAGGAAATTCACAAACAAGGGAAATTTTATGAAACAAGAAAATTCCAAAATTTTGAAACAAGTACTAAAGGTTGAGATGGGATAAAGAAAGTAAAGTGAAACATCGAATTTGAAATGAAATAAAGAAAGTAAAGTGAAACATTGAATTTAAAAGGTGATGACTTTTGAAACAAATACTAAATCCCGAAATGAAATAAAGAAAGTGTTAGGTCCCTATAATGATAGTGATTACCCCATTACTATTGTAGTTGTATCCCTTATTAATATTGTTGTGCCCCTATTGCCCCCATATTGTTATTACTGTGCCCCATAGAATCCCTCTATTGTTATTTTTGTGGCTTTATATTATTATTGTTAGGCCGGCTGGGTTATATTGTGACTCCTTAGGCTCCTATGTATAGAAAGGAGGTTTTGTCATTTGAATCATCCAAGAATTGTTCATTTGTGTAATGTAAAGGAGGTTACCCCCTCAAAGAGTCTGAATTCTAAGGCGTTCAACTATCTTTTCTATATTTTTGTCAGTTGATTTCATAACAGAAAGTAAAATGAAATATTGAATTGAATTTAAAAGGTAATGAATTAATTTGGTGAGGCTTATATTTGAGTTTGTACAAACTTGGGACTTACTTTTCAACTTTGGAATTACTTTTCACTTTAGTGAGTACGAAAATACTCTTCAGGTAAATGTGTTTTGTTTTTTATGGTTGAAACTTGCTTATATAATATGTTGGAAGTTTAGTGGTTTCCTTTTTAATGATTTAAGTGCTAGAAGCTAATTTTTATTTTTTTTGGATAATTTAAAATTTTAAAATTATAATTATTTAATTTATAAAATTAAATAAATTTTATATATTTGTGTATATAGTTTTTATAATAATATTAAGTTATAATGTTATTTTTTATCTGGAAAAATATTAATTATATATAAATAACATTATATATTTTGGTTTTAAAGGAATTATTATATATTTAAAGTTAAAAAGTCATTATTAAAACATATTTATTCTAAATTACAATAAAATTCTAATTCAATCCAAAATAAAAGCATAACAACATCTCTCCACAATATTTTATTTCAGATTGGAGTTTCACACTTGTTTAAAGAAGTCTTCAAGTGTACATTTACTTTTTATTATTAACTTTCATAAATGAATTTGATTTCATATAAAACAAGAGAAAACTTTATATAAATAAAATGGAAAACATTTATTTTTAATTAGTTATTAATATAAACATATTTTACCCAAAAAGAAATTAATAATAATATTGGAATTTTTAATTGATTTTTTTAAGTCTTATTTTTCCCGTATAGTTTTATCACTCGTATCAAAGGTTATATATATGATAGGTTGATCACTTTATTAAGGAATAATGTTTTACATACATAGTCATATTTCCTTTTATGTTTATGTATGACAGATTGATCACTGGATTGGGGAACAATGTTTGATATAGTTATATTTCCTATTTTATGTGGCATCATTGATTATCTATATTAGATGGTTTTGGTTAAGTAAAATGTTATACATATGTTTTTTTCTATTTTTATCTGATTTATTAAGTAGGTGTATGACATGGATGGTGATCCAACATTGAGACACATATACCCATGGATTCTCATGGTTATGCAGAATAGATGGTTAATTATGATTTATCGATGATAAATGATTTGTGTGATTATATATGTCTAATATTGTACTAAGCAGGATGTGGTAGGGTATTTGGGCATTTTCCAACAAGGATGTTAAATTATGAATGACTGTGGAAGTCATTTCTTCAAAACCAAAATGACTGTGGAAGCCATGAACCATTTTGGATAAAATGTGATTAAGTTAATTTCATTATGAAATTCATTTGATTCCTTTGATCTATGAGATTGTAATGTGTGCAAGTCTTTGAACAAGGCCTTACCAGCGAACCATTAGATGGGCAAAAGCTCACAATCAGTACCATAAGGAGAAACACAAAGTTTCAAAGCATAGTAGATGAGAGGGCATGGAAATTAGGGTGTGGAGTCCTAAATCCAAGAATGATAAAGACATGGATTCTTGTATATGTAGGGCGCGTAGTCCTTAATATTTAAAAAGGTGAAGTTGTGGAAGCTTAGATCTTTGGAGTAGATCAGGGCGTGGAGTCCTCAATCTACTAAGGCATGGAGATGCATGAAATAGGGGTGTGAAATCCCTATTCTCCAGAATAAAAATACCACTCATGGATGAATTTCCTTACTTAGAATTTCATTCTCACAATTCTGGAATGACTTTCTAAAAATAGAAAGTCATGTCCAACATCTCAAGCACGACTTTCCAAAAATAGTAAATCACTTTAGATAAATTGGTAATCAAGTAGATTTGAAGAAAAACGAATTAACTTATCATTAACCAATCCTAATAGTTCAATCTTGATTGAATCATCAATATTATTATTATTATTATTATTATCTTTTACGAGACTATGATATTATTATTAAAAGGGAATTACAACTCAATTTTATCTCCTCAATTAATTCACACATCTCCTTCATGACTCTCATGGCTCTACATAACTCTCTCTCTTTCTCTTTCTCTTTTAAATAATTCATTATACTCTATTTTATGGACTCATCAAAGAATGGCATATTCCTTTTCACTCATTAAAAATATGTCATAAAATATTTCTCTTACGCTCTCTTTAATGCATATGTTACACTCTCCTTAACTAAGGCATGCATACCTCTCCTTAATGCCATAAGTTACACTCCTCTAAATGGAATCCAATGCATGCACATTACTCCTCCTTTATGACAAGCATTGGTTGCTCCTCCTATATATGAGTCTCATGTATTCTCACTTGGGGATTAGGAGGCCAAGAGTGGAAGAGACTTGAGGATACTAGTGAGAGGGAGGGATATGGAGAGTAGCCAATTGCTTCCATAATAAATATGAAATTATTGTTAAAATCCGAAGATCTTTATCTATTGAGGTTTTCCTTAAGTGGTATTGGGAGGAAGTGAAAATTTGCTTCCTTAGTTTGCCTTGCAAATCTCTCTACCCTTGTCTTTTGGTACTGCTTGTGAGCTTTTGCAGCTTAAGGGTTCCAGTGGGAGAAGTTCTTCCTAGATATGGTTGGGAGGAAAACCGGGTGGTTCACAATGAGTTGGTAAGGATGTTGGAGCTGGAGCATACTCCCATTTTTTGAGATATATAAATTCATTGCCAGTTGTAGATAAGTTTTCAGAGTATATGTTTGACAAAAGGGATAAATGAGATAGTATGAATTTGTTTTTGGTTATGGTTTTAAATAATCACATTTCTGGGCGTTTATGTTTCGATTTATTTTAACTTCAGGGGTTATTTGTACATTACGACCATGTCGCCCCAACTTTTATTTCAAAAAATAGAGTTTCAAAATCTGGTTCTGTAATCTTCTATATTTTATAGATTTATTGTTGCCGCCTAGTGGTTTGTCTTGCTGATTTTTTTGTACGTGTGATTTACCTGGTAATCTCTTTTTATGAAATCACTCTGTTATATAAACTTGGAATTATTATTTTAAAGTATCAATGGTTAATACATTGATAGTTTAATAAACATGTGACTATTTGTTTGATAGTTTAATAGTTAGCAGTTGTTCAAAATTCCCAATGGTTGTAGCTACATCACTGCGAGCTATTTGTAAAAATGCTTAAATATTTATAGTCATTTTGTGCCTAAATTTTTGTATATTCAGCAATAAAGATGGATGACAGTTCTACTTATGTATTAGTTTCACTTCTTGGCATTACCAACAAAGAAAAATAAATTATGTAATCTTAGATTCATGTTAGTTAATTTTGGTGAAATCGCCTTAAAGGTTATGGTTGTAAGTGTTTGAAAAAATGCCTCAATGGTTTTTTATTTCATGCTTGTAAACTATTTGACATAATGCGTCAATGGTTGTAGCTAATTACATCTATGAATTTTCTATAAAAATGACTAAGTAAATTTAGGATTTGCAACCAAGGTGTTTTTGGAGATATCTCAAAGAATAAGCATGATGATTCCATTGAAGTAAAAATCCATGGAAAGCAAATTGGTTAGGTGAAATGTTGTAATTGTTAGCTAACATATGAATTCATAATAATTGGAAACCACTCCTTTATAAGTTGAATGTGATTTTAAGACTTATGGTTGTAAGTTTTGGATCTCGAGGAACCATGACCCTGTAGCCTTAATGAAAAGTTTAATATTACCATGGGTTAGTTAGTTAGTAGAAATTAGTATGTAGTGTAAAGAATACCAATAAAAATAAAATCATAGATATATAACCTTGCATTAACTTTTACGTCTTAAAAACTTAAACTTAAATCGTGTTTTGAGTTAGCCTTAGTGTAATACTGATGGTTGGTAAGGTGGGACCTTACAATTAATTAGATTAAAAAAATATAAATAATAAAGTAAACTAACCCAATTCTTTCTCGAATAGGGTGCTTAGATTGATAGAGTGTGGGGGTCAGGCTTCCATTGTCCCACTAGGGCCACATGCCAAGAGGACGTGGAAACGCACCCCCATAATGGTCTCAATGATAACATGTAAGAGGCATCAAAGCCACCATCCTCCCTTACTGCAACTAATATGGAGCATCCTTCACCCATTCTAAATGTTATATGATGGATTCACATATGGCTAAAAATGATTGCAAATCCTCTTAGGAAATCTTCCCTCTTAGTGTGCTTGTATCACCACAATAGCTCATTAAAGGGGATATCAATGATTATCAAGTAGGGAAAGTCTGCAACAACATGTTGTTAAGTTGTTTTAATTGACATTGTTAACCCAATGATTCTATGTTCCTCCTCATGCTTCAAGGCATTAGCATGGGGTCGAAGAATCAAACATTTTCTCATGGTGTAGGCATTCTATTTATTTTCTCCATGTGAGTGGTGATTTTTCCTCTAATGCAGATTGATAAGATATTATTTTTGGCTCCAAATGGGGGTAGGCTCTCAGGAAAAGAAAGAAAGTTACTACTATTTCCCTCACCACCCTAGCATCTAATTCCTACACCATATTATTGTGGATCTTTTTCATTCTTCAGTTACCTGTAGAAATTTTTTCCAATCAGATATTGAACTGGCATGCCCATCTTTTCTTGTCTAATTCTTTGCATGCAGACAATCTTGGTGGTAGTTAGTTTAGATTGACATATACTCTCTCAATGCATTCCCTTAACTGGTTTATCATCCTTGGTTTGGTGTCATATAGTGTTACAGGTAAATGAGAGGTAAGAAGTCTCCTTCTTGTTCGTGAGTGCCTTCCCCATCTTGAAATTGTCTATTTAGGGTCTCTAGACATGGCTCCTTAGCCTCATGTAATGTATAACGGTACCCCCATGGACCACACTTCACAGGGGTCTTTCATTCTCTCTAATTTCTATCCTGAGTTTGGGGGATCCTTCACTAGGCTTGAATCTCATTAAGTTATATCAATATTCCATGCTAAATTTCTTGGGTTTACCAAAGGGAGATTCATTACCAAGAAAATGTGTGCACTTGTGTGAATGTGAGGGCTGAAAGTTTTGTTGCAAAAGTCAAAGAACTAAATCCTCAACTTGTTCAAGAGAAAATTACTCACATTGAGTGAGAATTGGAAAAATATAGACACATGCTTACAAATACTAAAGTATTATATGAAGTTGTTGAATATATTCCTAATGTCAAGAACACTCATGTGTGTTATAATCTATACATGTATATTGTGGACATCTATTGGCACCTCAAGTTCCTTCTTGGTTAGGTTTCGACAGACAAAAATGAGAGCTGAGAGGAAATTCTCTTCTCTTCAAATCACATGCACTGACAGTTAATAACTTAGGATTGTAGACTAGGATGCATTGAGAAACATATGGGAATCCCTCCTAAATCAAGCTACTACCCATGCGACAATAAGGAACCCATACCTATTGAAGTTATAGATTAAGATAAATCCTCTTAATTATCTCCTTGTTTGTTTTCCTTACATTTTTATGTTTCCATTATGTATTTATTAGTGTGAAAAGGGCCCAAGAGGTATTGCCTCCACTACATGTTTTTTTGTTATTGAAGCTACAAACAAAATTTTGTCCTTTTCTCTTTTGAAAACACTAAATTCTGGAACAGTCTTCCCAATAACTGACTAGGTCGAAATTCAATGACATAGAATGTAATCCTTGATCTCAAGTAATGTGAAATATCTACTTCATGAAAAAAGAGGTAGAAAATTTACCTGGTTCTTAATTGTAAAATCATTAAAACTCTACTTTAACAATAAATTATCATAACAAATTACAATGTTAAAATAAAAAATACATATTAAAAAAATCCTATTATATAGTGAATGTATTTTTTCTATTTTTAATTAAACATATATTATATTTTAATTTTATTTGTTTATAATGGATATTCTCTTAAACATTAAACATATAATTAAAATATGTGTAGTTAGTTTTTTATGAGATATTGGACTCTATACAAATCAGTATAGATTCATCTTAATTCCATACCTACTAAGTGAGGAGAGAGATAAAATATTTCAAGATGCAAACCTCTGTTTGACTACACAACATGAGGAAAGGTTTGCAACCTAAGAGATTTGATTCCTCCCAGTTTATCCTTAATTTGTTCTGGATATTACATTGGATAGTTCATCATAACAGATCTAATAAAATTTATGTTTAAAATTTAAAATATACACTATGATGGTTTAAATCTCCTTATATTTTTAGATTTGTAAATTATTATTTATTGTATATACATGCAAATTATATTTATGCAAAAAATAGAGTAAAATTAAATAAAACTCACAAACCACAGTTGACACAATATATATCATGGGAAACCCTTTTAAGAGAAAACCTAGTTGGAATATTAGGATACTCTACTCTCTTTCTCTAAATAGAAAATGGATGTGAGTACAAGGAAGTGAGGCATGTGGCTAGTGGGATGATATAGTGCACAAATACTCTTTTTTTTCTCTCCCCCTATCACTCTCAACTACTTTCACATTTATGAACAAAAAAGCACTCAAATAGAATGGAACCCCTTTCCATCCTAGTGGTTAGGTTATAACACATCCTGATAGCCTAATAGTGGTTAATTTTGACTACTCCAACACTTAATTAAATTTACAATATTGACTCTTCTAGAGTCTCCACCATCGTGGTCACATTAATATCCCCTTTTCCATGAGTAAAACAAGGCTTCCATTGTTACATGGAATCCTCTCGAATTATGGTGGTTAAAATAGGAAGGTAACCATTTGAGTTGCATAACATTTACATACAGACTCCAATTGAGGTGATTATTTCCATTGGAAAGGTATCTATTTGTAGAATAGGAGGAAACCTAAGAGAAAAATGCTTACACTAAAAATAATACATTTGATTCCTCAAACTACACCCAGAAGGTTGTAGACCCCAATATTCCAAACTAGGTACCATTGATAAAATTCATCCTCTGAGTTAATTCCTCCACTTTTTCCACTTTGACACTATAGAGATGCACAAAAAAAAATACAATGATCAACTCTAGATCACACCTTCCCATTTTGGGAGGATTTGTTTCCCAAAAATATTCTAATGAATGAGGTAAGGAAAATTTTCCCCCAACTTCTCATGGGTGCACCATTTAGCCTTGCCTCAAAGTTGTATTTTCAACCCAATTTACAAAAGTTCATATTTCCCCTATATTTTAGTTTTCGATCTTTCTAGATAATTGTATCCTCTATCAACCATTCCTGAGTATCTCTGTTGGCTTAAGGCAACCTAACCCAAGTCTAGCATTAGTTAGCCAAACAAATCCCTACACTACTAGCCCTTTCATCATCAACCCGCGGAGCGCGGACTAATGTCTCACCTAAGGCAGTATGGGGGGATGCTGGAACCAAGTTTCCACACCCTTGAGATGGTTGTGATTTCAGTTTATTCCGGCTATACCTGCCTTTGCACATGTTTCTTAGCCCTTTGTTCCACCCTTCAGTACCTTCACATAAGGGTACAATTGGCTTTTGCGCAGCCCTATCCTATGGCTCAAGGACTTTCACACTGTTAGGGAAGCGAACTCTGATATCTCCAAACTAGGCTAAGTGTCTTAATTATCTTATTAACCAATCTTAATTAGATTCACGTAAACGTATGTTCTTACTTGCGTTCACTTAACCAACATATTTACATACATTCTCGTGCCATATAAGCATTATAAGTGAAATTCACACCCAACATAATAAGATGCATAAATAGGAAATAAAGACTCATAAATTGTAGAATACTTGCCTTTATTGATCGGACGATTACAAACTCGACCCGCCCTACTCACTCAATTGTAGGGCTCTGCGCACTTAGCTACGGACTTCTAGGCCTCTGCGCACTCATCTACAAAACCTCTACCTATGCTACAACCCAAACTTAGACTTCTACTTCAGAGCTATCTCTCAATCATCATGTCTTCATGTCTTAATTGATTATGCTAACCACTTAGAGCTAGCTATATTTATACAATCCCATGGTCTGTGGAGCATGGGTAGATCTTTTACAGCCAACATTACATTTCCAAAATAAGGGACAACCCTATGACTCCTTAACACCTGCGTGCTCCACGACCACAAAATGTGCAGTCTTTACACTTGGATTACAAATGTTGACCAAAATATGGGCTTTTAGCCCCAAAACTGCCCTTGGGGGATCCTACGCCCAACAGCCCCCCAACACAAACATCATGACACACCCTCAAGTCACTCTGCAGGTGCGGATATCTTAGCGCGAAGAGCCCTAGCTCCATTTGGATGACCGCAACCTCGACAGCACACTGAGCGGCCGCCTACTGGACTTATTCCATTCTCTGCTTGGTGGCTGATGTTGAACTGCTACCCTAAATCTTTTGCTGAGTTTCCTGTAGTGTCATGAGCTTTCCTTCAATGGAAGTTGTGATCGTATATGCCTCATCTATTCATGGTTGTAGGCACGCTTTTAGGACCACTTCTTTATGACGAGTGGCATCCACCTATTTCTTAAGCGCCTTTTCCTCCTACATCTGTGTGATCCTCTGTGTAAGGGTGACTGTCTGTGTGGTCCCTTTGACCTCGAAATATCTTTGTTGTAGCTCATGCACCTCCGTCTCTAAGCTCTATACATTTGGGTCCTCTTGTAGGGTGGTCAAGACCTCGAACGATTTTTCACAAAGTTGTGTGCAGTCTTCTACTGCACTATCGACTGTCACTATTTCTGTTGTAACAATGGAGGTATGTTGTTCCCTGACTTCCAACAGAGTTGAAGGTTGAGCCCTCAACTGTACTTCTACAATCTGTAGGTTTAACTCCATCTGAATCCTGGCCATCTCTATCTGAGCATCACGCACCCCTGTGGTCAACTTGCGGACGCACTCCTCAACTAGTTCTTCTTCCTGAATGTCCAAATTCAGGACCATCTGGCAAGCTTCCTCCACCACCTGCATGATTTGCTTTTCCTCTTCTACTACCTCATTGCACTGTAATCCCAACTGCTTGATATTGATGTGCTGCTCACTCATCACCTGCAGAGTGTGACTCTCTCAGGCCCTAAGTTCTACGGTGACTCCATCCTACAAGAGGTATAGCATCTCTCGAGTCAGCGCAACCATATTCAATCCCACCCCTTTTAGACTGCTAACTGTGGACCTGTTGGCCTCATTTTTTGTAGTAAGTGCCCAATCTGGTAGCAGTATTGCGTTGGTCACCCTTGTGCACAACATCTCCTTGGTAGCTGAAGTGTCAATCGCAAGGCTGGTGGACACTGTGCCAGCCTTTGGAGTGCGAACCTGCAACTCATGCAACTCTGTCTGGAGAGCCCCCATGCCAACTATTGCTGCTCTTCAAACTGTTGGAGAGCCTTCACAGTGACATCCCTCACCGTTTTTCCAATATCATGCAAAGCCCCCTCGGTGAGGTTGATTGGGTCCAAGGATGTCCTTGAAGCCATGGTTTTCTTCCACAGCACTAGTTTCTCTTGCAGGGGCTGAAGCCTAAGTTGGGTGGACATCATTTGTGGGTCCTTGCCACCTATTTCTATCAGCTCCTCTGTTTCTACCTCAACCCTGACCAAAGGTGCCTTCTGTCCTTCACGCTCTTCTCCTCCTCTCTTCTGTTGTTCTACCAATTTCACGGCTTCATGTGGTACCTGGGCCTTAGCCTCCGCTTCCTCCTTTTCGTGCTTCTTAGCCAGTTTTGCTATTTGGAGCTTTGTTTCTTCCTTCTTACGCTGTGCGATGGACTTGTTTATTTTCACCGCAGAGCCTGTTGGAGCGTACCACTCCGGCAACCAAGACTTGAGGACTATGAAGATAACATCATCTGTTGCTAGATATGGTATGTTATGCCATGTCTTCGTGGGGTCCTTCTGTGCCCTGATAAAAACATTGTGGAAATCTGCTTTGAACTCTGCAAAGCTCTACAAACTAGCATAGAATGTGGGTGACAACCACGGCTTGCAATTGATCCTTATCCAAATACTCATCTCCATCAAGATCCAAAAGATGTTTCTTTATTTTATGTGTTGGGCATCCTTGGTCGCCCACAACAAAGCATACTTTGTTGCCTCTAGGATTTCTAGCATAAATAAAGGGAATTGGCTATCTTTTGGCAGCTCCCATGCCACCAATATGATCAATAGCAGGAGCCATGCGTAGTGAAATGTCTTGCCCTACTCCTATGCCTCGTGACAATTCGCAAGGAACTCGCCACATAGATAATTCACCTAGTTGAACTGGACTCCTTCAACGCATTGGGCCGCTAGTGCAATCACAGGAGCGGGCACCTCATCTACACGGCACTTCCACATCACCTTCCATGCTAAAATTTGTGTTTCTACCTTGACTGTAGGGGTTTTAATGGTGGAGATGGCATATCCCCACTTTTTCTTCTCCAACTTGAATGTCTTATTCATAGCTTCCACGAGGGCCAACTCAGCACGTTTTCCTTCTGATATATTGGTTGGATCCTCTGCTGAGTAAGGAAACTGTGTGATCTGATTAACTAAGTGGTCTGTGATGGGAATGGGCTCCTCCAGCCACAAACACCCATCATGCACAAAGTAGAGTAGCTGCCTGATGACAAAGATGGTCACTAGGGCACGGTGGTAATGCAGCACCCAGAGCAGGTTGAGCAACCTAGCTTTCTCTACACCCTTGAGCCATGTTTGTGGCTCCAATTCAATCATTCCAGTAGTCACGTCAATCTGTCAGCACATTACCTACTCAGTCAATAAATGCGGGAATATCTCTTGATCTATGATGTCCCAATCTTAAAACTTTAGTACAGGAACCCGCCCTGAGTGAGGCCGCTACAAAACAATTTCATCCGGGAGTAATGGAGTCTACAGGCAGCTCTTGCTCTCATCTATGTCCTTCGGCACCTTGGCTTTGCCCTTGCACAGAGTAACATATTCAGGTAACCTGGTAACAGGGTCCGCACCTTGGGTTTCAAATTCCATTTCCAAATCCTCCTCATCCACCAGGATTTCTTCAGATTCTTCCTTGTCTGCCTCCAGATTAATGGCCTTCCAGTTTTCCTACAAAGTGTGCTTGGTCCTCTGTGGGTTTCTGGGTGAGATGTGCACCAAGATCATAGTCTTCTAATCCTTCTTCGGTCTCAGTGTTCTGGGTGATTTAGGGACTTCAACTATCACTTCGGCAGTCTCTGCGGCAACTTCTACTACCTCAATTTCCTGCACGGCTTCCTTGGGTGTCGACATCATTCTATTCAGGAGGTCTTGCATTTCCCTCGGCAATCTCTCAAACATTGAACTATCTCTCAAAGCCTCAAAATTCATTATGTCCATACACACCTGATAGCATAACAACTAAATTTTCAAAATGCCAAGTGTTTTTTGTTGAACAAGCACCTGTGATTTATAGGGCCTTTTGAATTCAAATCCTACTGTTCCCCCCACATTTGACCCATTAATACTAGATTGGTGGCAGATTTTCAAGAATCTAATCAATAAAGGTCGCCTTAAATGCCTACCGCCCACTCCATTTGGCCACAATCCAACCATCAAATCATGAACAGTGACTTTAATGGTCACTCTCCGGTGGACTTGCACACTATCTCCACGAGTAGTTCAGATACCTTTGCACTATCATGGACACTGTGACACTTCACGTAGTCGTGAAATCAAGCATCTCCCCAACCCAAGCAGTGTAGTTTATAGTCTTGTGCCTCCTTTCAGCTGCCTAGAGCACTAAGACTGTGCTTCTGTCGCATAGCTAGATGGTCGAGCCACCTGAGTATGGCTTTAATCGACTACCGTTCACCTTTCCTGGGAAGGGATCTCCATTCAGTTTAACCAACTCAACCTTGCCACTCTCGATAATCCCCTTAACATCATAGGGCCCTAACTAGTGCATCCTAAATTTCCCTGGAAATTTATCAAACTTATTGTCATACAACAACACCAAGTCATTCACCTTAAAGGTGGGCAATTTAATATGTCGGTCATGCCATGCCTTTTCACACTACTTTTGGAACTACTGGTGAAATCCTACCAAGAATATTTCTTCCTCAAGTTCATCCAGTTGTGTGAGCCTCTCTTCCAAGGCTCCACGATTTGTCATACCTGTGAGCACCACTATGCATAGACTAGGCACGATGTATTCCATAGCCATTATAGCTTCCACACCATATACAAGCCTAAAAGGGGTTTGTCCTGTCAGCTTCTTGCATGTCATTTGATAAGCCCACAATTTTGCAAGTATGTGTAGGTCCCAATAACTTTGTTGAGCATTGCAAACATTGGTCAGTGCATTTTCCAGCACTTTTTTGAATGCCTCCATTGTCCCGTTAGCCTGTGGATGATAAGGTGTTCTCTTATGGGGTAATATACCTGAAATTCCTCTATTAGTGTATTGATCATCTCATTCAGGAAGTGTCTACCATGATCACTCATCAAGATTCTTGGACATCCAAATCGTGTCAATACATGTCCAAATAGGAACTTCACGATAGTCATGCCCATGCAATCCTTCACCGGTTGTGCTTCTGCCCAACAAGTCAACTACTCCGTCGTAGTGATAATGTACCTCTCTCATGTCTTCCATTGTGGCTGAATGGGTCCTACAAAATCTATTCCCCACTTTTCAAAGGGTTGCAATGTCATTTGTGGATTTTTAGGCACTTCATCCTTCCACGAGGCTTGCCTATTCTTTGACATACATCACATGCCTTGCAATATGCTTTTGAATCCTGATGAAGGGTTGGCCACCACAACCCAACGCGTAGAATCTTCTGTGTGGTTGCTCTCCCTGCGTAATATCTTAACGCAGTGCCCCCATGAGAACTTGCAAGGATGATGCTTTGTTCAAACTCAGGTACATACCGTCACAATATCTCATCAGTCCCCATCTTGTACAGATGCCTAGCAATGACAGAGAAATCTACCGCACACACCACTAATTCCTTCTTTCGCTGGATAGAGTATCCTTTTGGTGCGATTCTAGTTGTTAGGAAGTGTATTATATCCTTGAAATGACCATCCACGACACGCATTGCAAATAGATGTGCATCAGGAAATCCTTCCTCCAAGTTAGTAGGTTCCTCCCATATCTCGATGCACGACAGGTGGTCAGGTCCTGCGTTCAATCGTCTGGGCTTCACAACAACTTCAAAATCGTACTCTTGGGAAAATAAGAGCCATCTACAGATTCACTCCCCCCAATAGAGGCTTATTGACCAGGTACTTCAGCACGGAGTGATCCATATACATCTTAAAGTGGCCTCCTAGCAAGTAGTGTCGATACTTCTGGTGCGCATACACCATAGCTAGTCCCTTGCGTTTAGTGGTGGAATAGATCTTCTCTGCTTTGGCCAACTGCGCATGTAGATCATCCAACCCATTATAATTTTCTATCAATCACATCTTAGGCTTCCCAAATCATGTTCTCATTATCCTCCTACATTCGTGCTAATCATCAAAGCTTCCCTTGTGCAAACGTCACCATCTTGCGAGCATAGTGTGCAGTGCCCAGTCCAAGGCCTGGAAGCACTGCTTTTCTGGTACTTCTCTTTCAAATGCATCAAAAAATGTATCTACCTCATTTAAACCATCATAAATAGGAATATTTCTTACCTCTAAAGACACATAGTGCAACGACTGGGTCATCATGTTGAAAGTCAGCGTAGTTACTTCATGTAACCGATTCTGCCAGTGTTATATTTCTTCATTGGAATCTGAAGTGCAGGAACTCTCGTGATCCCACATAATCTCCATCTACGGTGGGATTCACCCAGTCTTGGTCTCGCACTGCTATCTTATAGATGCAGTCTAGGTCATCATCACTCTCCTAATCGCGGACTGGTTCTGTATAGCGCGATCCCTCAGTAGGATTGAGGGGTATTATTACACACAGTGACTTCTTCTCAAAGATTATCTTTCGTTTCTGATGAGCCTCATAAATGGGTAATTATATGGGCTTATTTTACCTCCTAACCTAGTCAAATAAACCATTATCTTAGCTTATTGTATGATTTTTTGATTATATTTATGCTTATAGGGTGAGTTGAGTTAGTTATTATGCCATGTGGTCTAACATGTATTAAATGGAAATTATTGATGGATTTTGAGGTCAAAGTCAAGGATCAAGTGGTCAAACTATAGCAATAACTCGAAGTAGATAAAGGAGAGCACTTATAGGAGGGAATCCCCCTCATTTATTTCTCCCCACTTCGAATTCTCCTTCATTCAGCTCGGAGTACAAGCAGCCGAATCATGCACTAGAAGGCAGTGAAGTAAGTGGAAGATGATTGATACTTATCTCGAGTTTTGGGAGCCAAGCCTCCCTGATCTTAAGGAAGTTGTTGGTAGCTTTAGATGTATATGTAGAGAGGCCTATGGCCCCACTAGGGTTGACTTTTTTCTTGTGTAAACTCTACTCAAATTTTGAGCTTATTATTTTTTACAGTTTTATGTAATCTTGCTATTTTTTTATAATGAAGACCGAATCCTTTTTGAGCTAGCACTGAGTTACTTCAGAGGGCTAAAGCTCTTGGGTTAGGGCCCAATATAAGTAGTCAAACTTCTATTTACTTGTATTTGTACGATTTACTTTCGTTTGTAGATTAGTTTGTCGTTAGATGTATTTATCTTATGGTTAAGAATAGGTTTCTTTTGATGATTTAGTAGCTTCTTTCCCTTTGTGCTTTCTATAGCAGGTTAAGCAGTGATCAGAGAAGATTCAAAAGGCTAGAAAAATTTCCTTGGCCTCTCTTCCTCCCTCTGGGAACATTATCTGAGGTAAAGACTCTCTTGCTCCAGCAAAAACACAGATTTTCCTCATTCCTAGGACTTCTAGTGTTTGCAGCTCTCTAGTAGGCTGATAGTCCAGTTTTTCTTTGCTTTAGATCTTCTTTATCATGTTCACTTCCTGATTTACAATAGTCCTTTTGAATTCTTTCCTTCCTTACATTATTTACCAGTATTTCCTTCTACACATCATATTTTAGACCATTTTAATGCAAAACTCCGTTTTTCCTAGGATGCACACATTTCATTGGTTGCTTTATTTTCTTGGTTGACTGTCAGTTTCTATGCAGCAAATATCTTCCAGCAGTAGGCCAACTTACCAGTAATCACATCCTCCATCTGATCCATGTCCTATAGGTCTCCCAAACCTCACCTCAATTATGCCCTAGTTTTCTTCATTTTTCATAGAACTTCTCCCTCTCTCCTTGAGCAAACCCAATCATCTTTCTCTCTCATAGTGATTCATGAGAGACCTTAGGCACCCTAACACCTCATTCCAACATTCATCCACCTTTTCCACCCACTCTCACACCCTCAAAAAAGTGAAAATTTCTCTCGGCCTCCTCCTGTAGGCCTCCTGTAGTTTCCATATTTTCATCCTATAGTTTTCCTATGTCCTCCTGTAGTTTTTCCTATAGGCTTCCTTTTGAACGCCAAGTGTGGGAAAATCCTCCAGAAGGCCACCTAAGACCTCTTAGGACCCATCCACACCATCCTACATCCTCCCAAGCTCCAAAACTATCCTCTAATGCCACCTGTTTGCTGTCACACTCACACATAATAAATTAGATGCATGTTAAATTCACATAAAAACACGTAAAAATCCAAAAATATGTTTTTTGCTTATTTACTTCCAGAAATAGCATGGTTAGATGTTGTTTAGTTGCTTAAGTAGGTAATGGCATTTCTTTCATGGTTTTCATAGTATTTTTGACAAAACTAGAATTAGCTTGTTAATTAAGGTTTACTAGGTTTTTCTTTACATTCCAGTCTTTCTCGTTTTTGTAGTTAGAATATCATCTATAGAGTAATATTCCTTTCCTTTCATCACACATAAGAGCTTCTTCTGAAATCTCTAGAATTTGGCTTGAGGTCCTAGTGATCTTGCACTGACTGACCAAGTGACAACCTGCAGTAAGAACTAGTACTTGTGCATATAGCACCAACGCTTCCAAGTTTGTTACGAACTACCAGGTTGATAAAAGTAAACTTGGCAGCCTAGGAGTTGCAGCATCCTTGCTGCAATATTGGCACTCACCACTTCTTGGTGCCATTGCCGGGGAAGCGTAAGAGTATTTTGTGATTACTGCTTTCTTCTATTTATTATTGCAACATTCTGCTAATAGTTTATTTCGGCAAAAGTAGACTAGTTAATTCTTTTCTTTCATTTCTTCATTTCCTTGATTTCCTTTTCAATTCTGCAAATTTCCATTCAGCAAGTTCATTTTATCTAGTTGCAATTTATTTTTTTCAATCACAACTTCAGCTTCTATAGGTACTTTCAGTGTGGGGAAAAAGAAATGCAAAACCAACCAAAAATATTTCCTTTCATGCCTCGTAGGAGTAGAGATAACTTAGGAAATTTTTTTCCCAACACCCCCACTACTTCACACAACCAACCTTGTTTCTTCTTCAGTGGCTGCAATCAAGAAGAACCCTTAGGTGAACATCTAGACATATTTGAAGAACCTATAGGGGAAGAAGAAGAAGAAAACATTCCTCTGGAACCAATGGTTGAAAACAGAAATTCTAGGGGAAACGAAGAGAGAATAGAGGGTACCTTCCCCATTTCAGAGACCAATGGGGACACCAAAATGAAGAATATAAGTCCTTCAGCCCTACCTCACTTCCATGTTCTGACCACAGAAGATCTTGACACCTTCTTGTTCGAGTTTGCTGTCATCTGTCAAACTTATGACTATGTAAAAGATGAGAAAAAGTTGAAACTATTCCCTTCTACTCTCAAGGACACATCACTGCGGTGGTTCATGGGATTACCTGGCAATAGCAGCACAACTTGGGCTCAGATGAAGCAATCCTTTAACAACAAGTATCAAGGCTATTGTAGGTCAAAAGCTACTAAAGAAGAAATCTTCTGAATGACCATAGGATGTGATGAGTCCTTGGAAGACTATGAAGAGAGGTTCCAGCTCAGTTACAAAAGGGCCAGGGAAAATGGTCGGGGTACGCAACCTACCTTTAGCACAGGTGCGTACCCACGCTCTATTTCTGAAGGCGGGGTGCATACCCAGCGCAAAGCGGATTTACAAAACCCCAATCTCAAATTTAAACCATAATTTTTTGATTTGATGGTTCCTAATGCATGTTTCTTGGTGTGTAGATTGCCCACCATGCTTCATTGGCGCGAAAGAGAACACGAAGATGTTGATTTGGCTGCGCTAAATCACCAACCTACCATTGATGCGTTAAAAACATGCGATCTTTACAAATACTGGGTCATACCTGGCATGAGGGCCCAGGTGCCATTTTTAGAGTGGTTGTTCGAGAGTTGGAACGTCTAGGACCAATGTTTTTACATCGGAGGCCACCAGCTCAAGATAGAGGCCTCAGACATATATTTTCTCACTGGTTTGCCTAACAGGGGCGAGCACCTATCTCTATTCGGTACTAGGCCGGGTGGCCAATCGCTTGCTAGCCTCCGGCTAGAGTGGTGCAACAATCAGAACCAGGAGAAGGGGATAGAAATCAAGTTCATATCCCGGCCTGAACTTATGGTGATCGCTTTTACAGTTACTAGGCTCTGCGGCACAGCCGCTTTACACCTTGCCACCGAGTCCCAGATGCGGATGGCGATTGATTGCTACCGAGGCACCATTTTCAACTAGTGCGATGCTATACTCGCCAATATGAAGGGCCAGTTGACTAGGGCAAAGAACGGAAAATCAAAGACTTTTGGATATGGGCCTTTGGTTGTGAGCTTTGCCTTAGAGAGAGTTCTGATGCTGATCCCACAGCATCTCATAGTTGGGGTTGGGCCTCCTCAGGAGCCGAAGTTGATGCGATGGGTTGCGGTTATGGCCCAACATCCTGATGAGGGAGCAGAAGTCGTCCGATTTCCTGCAGGTTACTTTCACTGGTTGGAGAACCAAGTCTTTTCCATTCGGGATTTTCCTTATGCCGGAATGGATTTTCGTGGAGATCCGGACATGGTTCTTCCACAGGGAGAACAATGGGATGACAGAGGTATATTCATTTTTCACAAGTGTTTTAAATTATCTATATTTTTTGTTTTTAAACATCGTTTCAAAACTGACAGTAAAATTTTCAAAATGTAGATGTAGGTCCACGGTATCCAGCCAATCTCCAGCCTTTCGAGAGGAGACATCCACTTGCACCGCTACCGGCCCCACAGGTCGTGGCTGCAGAGACGCTAGCTGAGTTGGAGCAGGATCTAGAGCGTCTGACGGCAGATATACCAGAGACGACCATAGATGATATTCCTATCAGGCTTCAACGCTATGTAGTCGCAGTCCCAGGACCTTTTAGGAGGTTCTTGTGTAGGGTAGCCCATGCAGTGGTGTCATATAGGGAGCACCACCAGTGATTGGAT